>VWZY01010114.1:1129009-1154751 GCA_013399075.1 Chloroceryle aenea
GACTCGCCTCAGAACAAAACTCCCCATTGCGAGCACCGCTGCCCTTGGGGAGAGGCGGCAGCCGAGGACTGGCAGCAGTAGCAGTGCCACTGTTGTTACAGCCTTTGCTATGACAGTATTTACAAGAGATTTCCTTTGCCTTCCAGGTGCCGACCCCGAAAGGATAGCTCTAACCTCCCTGGAAAGGTGGTACGAGAGAAGGTAGCACCGCAGTTGCCGCCTGATGCAGCGATGTCTGTACCTGCTCAAGACCATTTTCCTGTGAAGGTATCACTGATGGAGGGACGAACACAAGTAGTACACCCTCTCCAACAACTTCAGAAGGACAAACCATTGTGGAGTTTCCAAGGGCACAGGTGTTCCTATGTGAACCCCCAAGCCACACCTTACCCAGAGTCCTGATGATCCTCAGCCCACTGAAATCTGTTGGGTAGCAAAGTAAACTGCACTAACACAACCTTGGGTTTAAATCAGCAGAGCATTTACTGGGGAGCTTTAGTGTGTCACTTCACTGGCATAAAGACATGGTAGTGGTAGGGTCAATAGGGTGTCTTGTCTTCTTGTAATTCACTTCAGGCCTTCCAGGGCATTGCTAAGTAACTCCTAATCATTTAAAAAATAATTCTTATTTATTTTCTGTCATGGACACAGGGTAGAATGTGTGACATCATTATCCATCCATGGCAACAAGCTATCGTGAACCGGTAGGGTTTCAGGAGTCTCAGTTCTGTTCTGTTTCAGGAGTCTCAGTATCTGTTTTTTCCAACTGTATTTGCAGAGTTACTTGAAAGTTTTGCTTATCCCCACAAACACCACATATTGAGCAGATGTTTCATCAGCTCTCCTCTCAGAAATTTAAACAGAGGCATTCATACATCCAAACCATCACACCACTGCAGTGATCAGCCACTGTCATCTCCCAGTTAAAATCAAGGGAAAGCAGAGGGTGTAAAACTGCACGAACATAGAACCCGAGCTGCTGGGCCCAAGCTGCTAATCAGACATTGAACAAAATGCCTACCAGTGATGATCTGTGCCCTGGAGAGTTCTCGAGGCCCACAAAGTTCTGGGCATGTGCTTATTTTCAGAAGCATTATGAAATAATTTGGTTTAGCCATCAAGATATGTGAAGGTACTTGTAGAATCTCTCTTGGCTAACTTTACCATAAGTAAAAGTTAGAGCCTGCTAACCCCTGAGAATTTCGTGGCCAGACAGTGATGATAGAAAAGTTTACCCAAAGAATAAATCTACTCTACATGGAGGTTTTGTTTCCCATCAGCATAATCTATTTAGGCATTCATTCTCATGCTGAGGAAAAATTAATTCCTACAAAGTCAGAGAACTAGAAAAGTAGAGTTCATCAAAACATCTTCATGTATTAATCAGGAAAAGTTTGTAAGGAAAGGGAAAAGCCAGTAGTACAGATCAGCTTCTCCAGAGATTTAATTTCCAATTTACTGAGCTCTCTACAAAGAACACAAGACTGAAAATTAATCTAGGATTTCCAGCACAAAAGATGTAGCAGTTTAATCTAGAAGGAGTACTACCCTTTGCAAAGGCAGACTAGGTGTGAGTTAGGTCTGCTAACATCAACCTGCTGCTCAGATTAGTAGAGGTAATTCAGCAAATGCTCCCAAAATTGCAGTCCAATATTAGTTCACAGAGTGCAGTGCAGCAAAATTAGCAGTATTCCAGCTTGAGGAGAGCAGAACTTGCAGAAGTACCTTTAACCCCATCCTTTCTGCTTGCAAGATTGCATGGGTGTGGAAGGATTCAGAGGGCACTGTGCTCTGGGAATCACCAGTGTGCCTTCCTGGGACTCTCACTAGGTAGAAATGCATCTACAGTGCAGTTCATTTCCCCTGCTCCTGGGCCTGTATGGTACTGGTGCAGCAAAGGCCTCAGGCCAGTTATGTCTAATGACTGACAGCTAAGATCAAGTAAGATCCTTGAGGTAAAGTTGTTGTGGAAGGACTAAACGAATTGTGTTAGTACTGGAAAGGAGTGAATGAAAGCCAGAGAAAGTGACTTGGCACTCTGTAGTCAGTCATTTCAAATGGTTTACTGAACATCGGCGCTCGGAGGGGGAACCAGTGTGTCATTCATCCTGTTACAAGCACACTTGCCATCAGCAAAACATCTACCTTTTCTCTGGACTTGTCTTCTGCCTGGATTTAAAAGAGCAATTCCTTTCATAGGTCCAGTCTTTGTCTCTTCAAGCTACATAAACTACTGATGTAAGTTTGGTAAGCACACGATGTTCATCAAAACCTTTCTTTTTAAAAAAGACCTTTCTTACAAGATGAGTTCCTCCATTTTCCCCAAAGTTTATTTTCTTTCATTTCATTTCCCCTGCTCTATTTGTATTTGTGGAAGAGGTGATTGAATTACTAAAAGTAAATGATATGTAAAGTGAGGGAGGGAAGGAGGGATTCCCACAATGTTTACCCATACAACTGCAGGAAAGTAAAAACCAGCCGGCAAAAACGTGCACCAGTGAATGGAATCAATCACTGCCATGGAAATGAGTGCTATCAACACACCTGATGTCATTCACTGTCTTTCCTGGAAAGTATCACATGTGTCCTCCTGTTCTTTTGTTTGATTGACTGAAGAATTAACTAGAAAACCAGTTTACCATTCAGCATTCCAGTGAAGCTAATTGGATTCTGAAATTTATTGTTCTTTTCAGCTATTAAGAGATAAACACAATTACTTCCCCGGTGGCTCACAGGAGAAAAGCTGAAAGGCAGTGTACAATATTACTGTTTTCAGTTTCTCTGCCCTTTGTAATTAGTAGCTTTTGTCTGGTTGATTGGAGGTCTACCATCTCTTCTCAGATTTAATCCTTTCATCGTGCAGTTGTTCAGGTCCATTTTTCAAAGGGCCACAACCTGCAGTGAATTTCAAGGAGAACTAACCAGTCACAGTGTACCTCTGACGAGAGAATACAGGCCATATATCACAATGTCCTGACTCTTACTCAGTATTGCCTGATCTGTCAAAGAAAGCCATAGAGTGTAGCCATGTCCTGCTGAATTAAAAGGGGGATTACAGGAGGGACATGCCTGAAACACTCATCACAGATTATCACAGCCAACTTTGTCTTTTCTCAAGCCTTGTTGTAAATTGTCTTGATGGAGAACTAGTTGTTGAGGTTACAGTAGGAGGGATATTTCCTCTCGAGCCAGCTGGCTAGATTATACTCTGTGACCTTACTGCAATAAATTCAAGCAATTTTATTCTAGGAAATCACAGCAACAAAGAATTCTGTAGTGACATCTATCATTTCACTTAACATTTACCAAGGAAGCATCTTCTGTCTACCCAGTCACAGCACCATCCATTTCTAAATGTAGGTAGAAAAATAGTATCCCCATGGTGATGCTTGCATGGACAGTAAAGAATCCAAGGTTAGTATTCAGTTTTCACTGGGATGGTCTGTAATCTCTTTCATGATGTTAAGTGTAAATGTTCTACTCTCGGGTTCAGTTCCACTGTGATATGGGAGTGGCTTTTCTTCAAGTCACTCAGGAACTACACTGCCAGGGAGACCTAAGAAGGCTCATTTCAATAAAGTCATTGCTTTCAGATAAAGATTTCTAGAGCATGCTGTGGAAAAAAAAAAATGAAGAAATAATTATCTAGTTTTCTGATACAAAAAAGGAGATTATTTATGGAGTATTAAAAGCAGCATTTGTGAATGGCACAAATCAAGTAAGTGCTTTTCTTTACAAAGTTCATGTTCAAATGCTTAACCATATACAGAGAGGGAAACTGCTGGAAAGTTAAGTGCTTTGTGCAGTGACTGCTTGTCCCAGTGGTTTCCCAAAGGAAAAATTCTATTGATGTTTCTATGGTATGTACTTTGGATATAGGCAAAGTTCTGGCAAAGTTCCTCTGGGCTTTAGGATTATCTAGCAAAACTATGGTATGTAATAAGTTACAGCTACTGTACACAATATAGGACTGTGTTTTGGTGAAAAAAAGGAAAAATATGCCAGTAAATCCTGTAAAGTCTATTGTGGATCAGTTAAGAACATCACCAATTTATGGTGTGCCCCATACGGTCTCAGGCACCATGCTTTGACTGTGTATCAAAACTGGTGCCTTTTAGAGCGTTTGGCTTTCATACAAGCTATAAACAAAGCGTATAAAGAAGGTTCAAAACACACTGAGTAAGCTCCATCAGCCTTCTTTCTTCAGGTATTTCTGTGTTTCTGTATTGTGTCACACGATACCTAGGCTTCCTCCTTCAGACTGAGGTGAACTGTAAAGCTCACGTTTTACTCTTGTCATTAGGTGAGACTATCAAGTGTGAGAAAGCTTTGATTATCCACACTTATGCTTGCTGATGCCATGAACAAAATGTGGACTGAAGAAGGATCTCAAGAGGCTGGTTCAGATGAGCTGTGTAGTTAAGATCCTCCAAATACTCCTCTGAATGGCAGTATAAAACACCCAGTGAAGAGGTTAGTCACATACCATTCTTTTGAACATTCCTGTCTAGAATCAAAAAAAACCCCAAACCAAAAATAAATTCTATCTTTTAATCTAGCTTTTCTTTGAGGAGGGAGACAGTAGCTATGAAGAATGCAAGACAGTTAATCCAGTGCTCAGAACAGGCAAAGTGTTAGCTCATATATGTGAAAGATAAGCTCCTGATTTAGGTACTTCTAATCCTACCTAATGACATCCAACAATTATCTCCTCATTGTTGTACTGAATATAAGATTTCTTAACATTTTCTTCTGGTCTTGATTTCCACCACTGTAAACTACCCAAAGATCAATGCTGCTCTTATGTGTCACTTTTCTTAAGGCCTCCCAGGTCATCCACATGGCAATCCCCACTGATAATGACCCCACATTTCACTGCAGTGCATCCCAGCTCAAATACTGTACTTAAACATACCCCCAAAAAGTTGCTTTAGCATCACATCTTTCAGATACAGAAGAAAAAGGGTACACAAAAAAAAATAAATGAGTATTGAAAGTAAAAAATAACAGCTGGTCTCATTTCTCTTCTCTTGAAAGCTGTGCATTCTGGAAATTGATTTACAGAGCACTGCTTTGGATTCTGACATGGCTATGTACAAAGAACTGCATAAAACTCTGAGCTGCATAATTTGATTTACTAGAAATTGCTGTAGGAAACAAGGTAGAAAAGGAACTTTGTGTTACTTAATCTTAGTCAAGCAAGTATTTATGTCGTGTGTCAAGCAGAAGGAGAAGTATGGCTAAGAGAAGTGTACTGAGCGGGTAGAACAGATGCTGATAAGCTCACACACTGAAAGTGACAGGCCTGAGAAGCACAAATGCTGTTCAGGAAGACAGGGAAAAGAAGGCACAGTACAAAGGCAGTGCAGGAAAAACAGGGAGGAACCAATCCATCCTGAACAGAAGATAGGGAAAATAAAGAGCTTGAGAGCAATTCCCCCTCAGTGTCTCAGCACCCTGACTTGCAGGATGCATTAACTTTGGTCTCCAAGATGTACCAAGGAAAAAAAAAAAAAACATAAGAGAAAAGCAGCTTTTAAAATAAAGAAACCATGATAAAATATGGAACATTTCTATCATTCCCATTGGGACATTCTCAGGGTGTGCCTACTCCTTTTGCCTTCCCATACAGTCCTGAAGTGGCCTTCTGCATTGCAACACCTTGCACAGCCTCTTCTAGGTCCCTAAGTGTGTCTCCCCATCAGCTCTGACACCCTGTCAGGCTCTGTTCTCCATCCATAGCCAGGCAGAAAGTTCTCTCTGTGTGTCTTTCAGTTGCTGTCTGTCCGACCAGCTGTGATTCCCAGCTGAGCACATCCGTTCTGTCTCTGAAAAGCTGCAGTCTCCTGCCTATTTCACAGGATCTAGTGGTGCACATAGAGCAGGGAAAAACACAGACATGTAGCAGCACTGAGCCTTCCTTCTTGCATGTTATCCAGACATTAATTATCCAGGCATTTTTTTAACACAATAAGGCTTCAAGCACTCAGTATATGGGTAAGAATTACAGGAGTCTTAGAGAATAGCCTGATCTCAGTCTTTGAGAGCAAGGGTTTTATTAACAGCCTGCCTCTGAAAGAGATTAGGGAAGGGAGGAATGAGGTGGATGTAACAAAAACTTTTCAAAGTATCAAGGTCAGTTGTGATGCTAAAGTGCTTAGTTTAGTAAAAGTGTCTCATTTCCATCGCACAGTTATGATTTGTTACAGAGTAAGTGAAATGCTGCTCACCTGAAGCAGATGCTAAAGGTGATCTCATCTGTATGGCTTGGTTTCAAGGGTATTACAGGACCTTCATACGGTCTTCATAGCAGTAGACAACGTAGTGGGTTGTGTTAAGCAATAGGAACAGCAGCATCTTTTGCCTAGCCCAGCTAGCTCAGAAGAGGATGCCTGTCATGGTGCGTGCAAACAGATGAAGAAGGGGACATACAGGATGGCAGAGATGAGCAGGTCTAACAAGAATCTTAAACTGAGATTAAATGACCCCCGATGATGAAGTGAACAGCTTGTAATAAACTGCTGTATTAGCTAATTATTACTCTGTCTTGAATAGCCTTGGTTTATTGCTAGCATAGACTTCTTTGGAGTCAGTCAGTGAATGAAATTGGCCCAATTTATCATTTAAAACAAGTAGTTAACCCTCTGTAAAACTGTCTGGTATGTGAGAAAATTAAAAGTCTTTACCTTCCTTTTTTTCCCACCCACTACAGGGCTAGGGCTGAGAAGTGCCTGAGGCTGATTCCCTCCTGGTTAGGCTTACAGGCTTCAAAAAGTAATGAAAAGTAAAGAGGAGCAGAATGGATGCGTGGAACTTTCTATTTACTTTCTGGAGCCCTGATTAATGTTGAAGTCTTTGCTAAAAATTTAAGAGAGCATTTGATGTGGCACGCATAAAAATAAAATACTTTTCTGCAGTTCTTCACTATCATCTAGGATAGAGATACTGATTTAAAAGACAGTTGATGATCCTTGATTGCTGCTGAAGAATCAGAGTGGCTTTTGTATTGTGTGAATTTGATGTGCTTGGGAGTGTAGGAGGGTGCTTCATTTACCTTCATTTTGCTCCTTTTCCCCTGACTAAAAAGAGGTATTTTTGATGTTTGCAAGCACAGTCAGTAGGTTGACACTGTTCTAAGTTCACCTCACACATTACACATACACCTCTCTGAGAAAAATTTCTGTGCAAATCAGCTTGTGTTGGATGTAAGAAGTTATGATGGGGTGATGTCAGAGGCATGCAAGTGATTGTTCTGAATAAGCCCAAGGAGAAAAATGCTATTGTCAAAGAGTGTGAATGTGTATGATAACCAACCACAAAATGGTTAATGGGAAAAAAAAATCACTGTGGCTTTTAGCTCCATGCTGCTAATGTTAGTGCTTTGTAATTCAGTTTTCTTGCTGGTGAGGCAGCATGACTCTTAGCTTCCTCTGGGAAGGAGAGCTGGATATTCAGGAAATGTGGAGATACAAAAGCCGACAGCTGCAGTTGCCCTTTTTAATCCTTTTTCAGTTATTCCTCTTATGCACTCTTCAACTTGGAGCAGTTATTTCTGAATTTTCAGCCTGGTGACTAACACTGAGATGCCTGCCATGCACGCTTGGAGAGCAGAGCAAAACTCTTCACTGGTTCATCATCTGGACCCAGAGTTCTTTCACTTGCCATGTTGCCTGACATTTCCCCATGCCCTTGATGGCTTAACAAACTTGTCTCAATTACTTTGCATACAAGTAAACAATATGAAGTGAAAACTAGTTCAGCATATCTCTTTTCAAAAGCCCCAGTACCATAGAATTGAAATTATGAGGGCTGATACATTTTTTTAATTCCTGGCAGCCTTCGGGGTATTTTTGGTTTGGTTTGGGTTGGGTTTTGTGGGGTTTTAAATTTTTTTTATTTTTACTGACCTAACAAAATCACAGAACTGCTTCTGTCTGGTAGACATAAAATGAAAGAAAAGAGGACAAGCAAAGAGACAGTACAGTATGTATTGGAAAGACATGGTGAGCTATCAGGGATATGCTGCTACACAGCACAACATCAGATACACGGTGGTGTATTAACTCACCTTGCTATTCCTGGCTGCTTAGAGTCAGCTCCATTCTCTTACCTGTTCCTAAGGAATGTGATTTTCCCAGCGATACATATTTTTCAGGGTTGCCTGTATAGTTTTCTTCTCCTCCTCTGAGCCTCCTGTAGCAGTGCTGGCATTTAGAAGCCCCTCTGTAAGGCAATATCCTTTGGGCCATGAAAGTACTGGGCAAAACCAATGTGGGAAGCAGTCACTTCAGTCCCCTACTTGCTGGTGAGATGTGACTAAGGGATACTGTTAGGCTGCTGTCTTTAAGCAGAGTCCTAGCTCATGGGGCTGTGAAGAAGATAGGAACTGAGGTGCATCCTGAGGTGTATAAAAAAAGAGGTACATCTCAGGAATTTGCTGCCAAAGCCCTGTCGTGTATGGTACAGAAACTGCATATCCAGAGCTTGACTGTCCCTAAACTATTGTCTTTATCGCCCACATTATAATGTCTGCAGCCACAGTGGCTCCTCTAAGACCTTCTGCACCCTCCTGCTTTGCCTAATGAGAATATATATGTGAAACAAGGTACCCACACTTTTCAGGAAAGAAATAACAGCTCCATTTCTGATGCAATGTACCTTTGTGTTTAAAAGACCCTACTTAGTCCACATACCAGTGTCTCTTGTTGTAAGGGGCTAAGATTTGGTGACAAATACAGTCTGCTTTGTCTGGATGTTGTTTGCACTTCATAGCAGTGGGGAATATGCCAGCAGTGAGGCAGACTGTGGTAATAATTTATGTGGCAGTGTATCACCATGGGAAGTAAAATAATATTCTGCTCTTTCACAGGAGCCAGATAAAAGGGAAACAAATCTCCAACGCATTTTTGTCAGATGTTCATCCAACAGAATTCCCCACAGAAACTCCAGTGAGAGATCCGAATGGCTTGCTGTGTTTTCCATTTCATTACCACTCAACATTCTAGATTGTAAAAAGTAGGGAATGATTACTTCATTCTTTTAATAATTCTTAGCCTTTATAGAAGGATGCAGATGACGAGAAACAGACATCTGGAAATAAATACAGTCTATGCATTACATTCCAAGGTTTTTTCCTAGTGTTAATTGTTGAACTCTTCCTTCCCCACAAGCATCCTTAGTGGAAACACAAGGATCATCTGTAGCAATTAACGTTAGTATCATATATCAAGTAAATGACCGCTTTTGAACCAGATCCTCCTGCTAAAAGACACAGACAGCTTCCATAGCCCTTTGTTGTGGGTGGCCTCCGCTGTGCTGTGGCTGGCTACCTAAGGCACTGAGATCCAGAATGCAGATACTAAAATCTGCCAGTCAGCTGATGCCTGACTGTGAGATAAATTTCTTCTATGAGTTTCCCAAAGCACTCTGGTATGGGTGTTCCTGCTCAACACTTAACTCAGTCTTCTGCTTATTTTACCTGGTTCATGATACCTAGTTAAAAACTTATCAGAATTAAGCAGCTAAACCCCCTATCCCGAGTGAGCAGATACTGCTACTGCTTCATCTAATCTTGCGGTGGTAGTAGAGGTCTGACAGTATTTGGGACAACAAAGAAATGCCAACTTGCTTACAGTTTTTTTTCCATTTTTCGTTTTGAAGCCGTTTGCAGGTTATGCATGGAATAGAATTACACATGAACTGAGACAGGGCAAGTAATGCCGACACCAAGTAATAAACCAGGGGGGTTAAGAACCATGGGTTCCAACTCTGGGCAACTGCCAGCGATACATTAGTGACAAGACTAAAGCTGATGGGGTTTCCTTTAACGACTCCCCAGATAAATTTTTACCCAAGGTTCAGTGCTGGGCAGGTCTCAAACAATGACCCCCATGAGCATGGGCGGTACCCACGGACCATTTACAGCGTAACGGGACGGTTGTTATGCTCTGCCCCGNACAGCTATTAAGGATGCCCGTATAAATTGAAACATTTTAAGGCGATGTATTTATGATCTTGTTCAAGCACAAGCAGGTAACAGAAAATTCAGTTTAATCTTCCAAGGCATTAATGCCAGCAGAGGAAATGGCATCAGCAGCTTTCACATTAGGACTGCTAGGGATGCTCTAGCTGGTGAGCCCCGGGTGTCTGCATTAACTGAATCACTCATGTAATGCTTAATGATTTGTATGTGTGATCTAAGCTTGTCATCCACAGTTTTAAAGACGTAAATTTTGTTTTCAGACTGTGGTTCATCAGTGTTTCAGATACACTTGACAAAATGTCAGGCTTTGTAGAGCATAGGGAAATAAACCTCCTCGTTATTTTACTCTTCATAAAGGTAATTCATTCGTGCCTTAGGACAGAGAAACAACTCGGCCTTGGGCGTTAGGTAATGAGGATGATTTCAAGGTTTTGGGTTTTTTTTTCTGGGTAAGAATAAGAGTGCCCAAGATAGGGAGACATTAACTGCCAAATTACTGGAGGCATATAAGAGGAGCTGAATTTTCTCCGGAAAGAGCAGAAACTCCTTTTACAAAATTTGCAGGACTAACCTATGATAATAATTTGCTAATTGTATCTGTTTCTGCAAAAATTCAGAGATTCCTGTGAAGATCCCTTAAAATGGTGACGTTGTGCACACAAGGCCTTATGTTCCTTTGAGGACTTTGACTTAGCATTGTATGTCTGTGAATTCATGGTAACATCTGTTTTTTTCAGGGGGGGTTGTTTTTAGCACAAGCTAATTAGTAGCTCTTCCTAAATTACACAGTGCCTCCCAGTGAGCCACTAGCAATTATGTATTAGATGATTCTTTTGAGTATTGTAAATGAGAGCACTGGAGCATCACAACTTTATTGGACCGTGTAATCTGATTTTTATCTTCTAAAATATTGCTGGAGCAGTGTTCAAACACTGTCAGGGCGTCACTAAAAGCTGTCTGTGTTTTGGTTTTAGGTTGAATATCCTGATGTGCAGCTTGTAGTCCTATTCTGGTGGAGCTTATGCCATCACGTCTTGCCTGAGGTCTTCTCAGAAGTTATGTCTTGAGATTGTCTTGCTGAGCAAAACTGTTATTGATGCCTGTTAGAAGAAGAGTATCAAATCACTTTGTGACAGCACTTCACAGAGGACTACCTGGGTACTGCAGATGTTCCTCTGACCAGCACATGATGGTAGATGTAACGGAGAAGGAGATGGATAACCCCACTTTCAGAAGTGACACTGTGCTTTCTGATGTGCACTTACACTGTCCAAGCAAAAGGCATCTCATGGTACGATTGAATGCAGTTGGACAACCAGGTAAAGTATGTGTAGATGGATGGAGCTGTATTTTAAGTGTATTTATACCTTTGTAATGTCTGAGTCCTCCTTTGAATGGTTGATGTTAATCTTTGCATATTTTATTCTAGTTAGAAGCAGAATCACTTCCTACTTGGTCTTTAGGAAGAGGGTTAGCTGATGAAATTAACTACAGAAATGAAAACTATTCAGGTAGAATTTGTAGACAGCCTATTTTAAAAAAGGCATTTGAAATTACTTTCTGAGAAGTAACTAAATTAGCTTGCTTGCAGGTTTAATTTTATTTATTTATTTGTTCATTCGGCTATAATCTCAGTGTAGCACTTTGGGAATCATGTTAAAAAGTTGAGATGTTTCTTGCATGCAAACAAATGGTGAGAAGCCAGGGGGTTTAAATAGTGTAACTTATGTTTAAAATAAAAAAAATCAGTAACTAATTTATGATTTTTTAATAAAATCTTTATGTGATGATTAACCATCTATTCCAGAGGAGCCTAGTGACTTTGTTTGTTCCTTTCTTTTTGTTTAAAAAAAATGACAAGAAATAGTAATGGTTTTGACTGACTTCTATCATTTGAAGAGTCAAGGCCGCAGTGGAAATAAATTGGGCTCTGACTGATTGTTGGCTTGCAGGTTTCTGTAAAGTTGTGAAGGCAACTTACCCTGAAGCTGCTGCTTTTTAGGGGACCTCGTGGGGATTTAGTCTCTGCTGCTTTGGATCAGTTTTAGCTTACACCCCTTGAAATGCCGTGGAACACGCAGAGGATCAGAGTGGACTTGGAGAACAAAAGCATTTTGTTCACTGCTGGCATCCTCAGTCTTGTTAAATATTTGAGTCAGTTTAATCTAGTTGCCATGCAAACAGTAGATGACTTGATGAATTTCTCGTGCTAGGATAGGCAGTGAAGATTTTATTAGGTATAGCTGACAATGGTCTCTCTAGAGAAGAATGGCTCTCAGGTTACAACCAACTTTAAGTACTGTGCTTTCTGAAGAAATCAGGAGAGAGCTCCATAAACGGTGACACTGTTGAAAGCAATGCCAGCAAGCACTTTATCTCTCCTTCCCTTTTGGTGTGAATGAACATAATGCAAAGTCATTCTTCTTAGAATCCTGCTGGTAGGGACCTTTTTCACTAGCTGTAGTCCTGGCTATTTTCTTCTCAAGTCTCAACACATTGTGTGTGATTCTGGATGACAGTACCCAGCCTAAGATGTCTACAAGCACTGGTTTTGTACCAGAGCAGGTGAAGTGGATTCCATGATTCTGTGTTCCATGGCTGGCCCATTTAGTCAAGCACTGCTATAGAGCTGAGATGTGATTGCAGATGGAAGGACAAATGTGTTGTTTCTTCCTTGTGTGTTGTATTGAGACACTACAGATTCTTATAATTAAAATTGCAAAGTCCATGTATGGATAAATTAAAATTTTTGATAGATGCTGATGTCACTGGATGGTTGGAAGCAGGTTTTAATTAATTGGTTTATTAAGAGCAATGGCCTTACTCATTTAATCTCCTTAAAGACTCAGTCTAAAGCCTTAAAAAAAAATAGTGTCAGCATGTCTCTCTTTGGCAAGCTGCCTCCACTGAGCTTCTTTCTGCTATCTCATGCTCTCATAGTAAGCCAATTTCAGGGCTTGAAGTTGCTTGAATTCCTAGAGTTTTAAACCAGTAACTTTTTACTAGAACATGTTTGTTTCTTATAAGACAGGAATTATATCTTAACAAAATAACCAAATTCTCATTTGTATTATTTTTCTTTTGCAAATCTCTTGGAGGATGTAAGAACACATCCCTTCTGCCCACTGTTAAAATAAGTGTTACTGCATCAGCTGAGAGTGTGCTGTGAGTGCAGAGATGCCGAGTCAGCCACCAGCCTGTGAAACTGCTTCATGTGTTTCTACTGACAGAACAGAAATATTTCTTCATAGCAAATTGAATTCTCTTTCAAGTTATCCATATACATTTTTATCCTCTATTTTTATTATGTGAAATGTGCATAATTCTGTTCTTACCTGGTGTTTAACTTCTTCCCCCTCTCTGTGTTCTTATAGTATTCCTGTCGTATTTCAAACTCCTCTGGAACACGGACGATTCAGCGTCTGAGAAGCACGTGGGAGAAGCTGCAGCAGAAAGAGAACACCAGGGCAGAAGTGGTGATGAACTGTGTGACAAGGACAGGAATCTGAAAAAGGAAAACGAATTCAGTCGTGAAGGAATAAAAGCTCTGCTAGATGATGATGGAGACTTGGAAGTGGTCAGAAGACCTCAAAGTGCTTCTGATTTAGGAGCAGAGTATCTTTTGAGGCATAAAGTGCACCCTGTAATTCTGATGAAAGGGAAAGAAGATGCTTTTGAAGATGAAGAAAAAGAATGTACTTGTGATTTTGTTAAAATAGGTAAGTAGTAGGCTTGCAATCAAAGAGACATGGAATAAATATGTTTGTGTAGAACAAAAGAAAAATAGGGTTCTTTTAGAAATGGAACAGCAATTGCTAAATGAGAGATGATGAAACAAAATACTGTGATATTTTAAATATTATTTAAATTTATCATTTTTCTCAAGAAGTGGTTTGGGCAATAGTATATCATAGGAAACTCAGTCCTCTTTAGTTAGAGTGGGGTTATTGGCATAATCTAGCATTATTCTATAAAATGAAGAGTGTTTAATTCTGTATTTGAAAGGGAAGCATGACTCGATTTTCAAACTTCCCACTATGGAGCTTGATTCAAACAAGATTTTGAGATAATTATTTCTGCTCTACTTCCATTTTCACAGAACATACTATGGCAACCCCTTTAGAAGATGTTGGTAAACAGGTACATGTTCTGCCTTGTAGTATCTTGCTGTTCATGGATTGTGTTCCAGAACTTACTGAATTTTGTCTCCTCCTCTTACCCACAGGTCTGGCGTGCAGCCTTTCTCCTGGCAGATTACATTCTGTTTAAACAGGACATGTTCAGGTGCAGCTCAGTGCTGGAGCTTGGAGGTGGCACTGGCATTGCAAGCATTATCATGGGAACAGTTGCCAAGAGAGTTTATTGCACAGGTGACACAGTTATTTTCAGCCAAATATTTTCATGAAGCAATCATCAATGCAGAGAATTGCTCTGAGTTTTCCTTAATCTCATCAGCTTGAGAGAAATGTAGAGTACTAGTGTGAGAGGTCAGGGCATGCACAGCCCATGTGAAATATTCTGATTTTGAATATCATCACTTTATTTCAGATGTTGGTGAAGATCTTCTAGCCATGTGTGAGCAAAATGTTGCATTAAACAAACACCTGATGGAGCGGGGAAGTAAGTGTGGGATTAAATGGCACAGTCCTTGACTACTTAGCATGTTTGCAAGGAAAAATAATGTTCTGTCTTGATTAAAAGTGACTTGTTCAAAAAGAGAGATGCAAGATAACTTTATGTTGCTCATCGTGGAACAGCTTCCTTTTGAGAAGAGCAAAATACGTTTTCTCTGGTCATCACATAAGGCCAGCTGTAGTTCCCAGACAGTTGCTGTGTGAGTTTTACTGAGGTGCTTGGGAGGCTCAGATATATCCAGGTGCCAAGGGTGACATAAACAGCATGTAAATGACAGAGGTAGGGCTCTGGAAAGGAGAAGTATCTTGCAATATCGTTGTAAAAGAGATCACAAGTTGTCTTTCTGGCCCATAGGTTCATTCTGTTCTCTTGTGAGTGGGTAACTGGGTTTGTACAGAACAAGATTTGATGTTCACTTTATTCGTTTCCTATGTCCTCATAACAGATCCTCATCACTCCTATACTATATCATTTTGCTTAAGTACTGCCTGAAAGGCTGTGGCTGATGTGATCTTTCTTCCCTCACAGGAGGGGAAGTTAAAGTGAAAGAACTGGACTGGCTGAAAGATGAATTCTGCACTGGTAGGTGGCTATAATGGGTCCTTTCAGATAGAGTTTGATGTGTTTTGGTTTTTGTTTTTTTCTTGATGTCTCTGAAGTGAAATAAAGCTTATTCCATTGTTCCTGAAGTAAGTCTTCCAGTGCATATGCCTCTGGAAAAACAGTTGAAAGTACACAATTGTCCTTGGGTGCATCATTGCCATGTGAATGAGGAAGAAAGGGTTTGCTCATAGGCTGACCATAGACAACTGGTGGCTCTCCTTTATTAGGTCAAAATCCAGAGGTGAAAACAAGATGTGCCTGTTATGTGGTGGTAGCAGAATCCAGGCAGAATGACATGGATCTGGTACTGCAATCCAGATTTTGATGTGATTGTATTGTGTGTCTTATGAATGCATGAATACACCACCAGAAAATGTGGGGGGGAGGGTAGGTGATGGTTTGGAGATGTATAAATACCTGTTCCAAATGTAGTGGTGAAGGTGTTCTATTTTAAGTGTTTGCCAGGGGAATGTGTTCCATTGCTCTTAGTGAAATAAAGGCAGACAGCTTTAAAGTGCCATTGGTGACAGTAAAGCAGATCCCTAAACCTTTCTTTCTGGTGATTGCAAGGTCAACACTAAATTGTAACACTAGCCTACTTTATACACTTCTATATCATCAGTTGGTTTTGATGTAACACTTCTGAAAAATAGAACAACTATTTAAGCAAGCTGCAGGAGAAACAACAGAGGAAGGTTTTGATTCACCTTCAGTGGGGTGCTCCATTTATGGAGTGCCAGATGACCACTGGAGTTAAGAAGGTGGGGTTTTTTCCAGCTATCAGTCATTGAGACATTTAATTACATACACCAAAGCCATATTCTTTGTTACAGATCCTGAAGCTCCTTATAGCTGGTCTGAAGATGAGATTGCTGATGTGCATGACCACTGTACTGTGATAATGGCAGCTGATGGTAGGAAAATAGAAACAGTAAGCATTTAAATCAAACACTTGAGCATTATGAGTAATAATTTAAACATACCTTCTCTACTTTTAAAATCTAATAGGTCAGTTCCTTACCTAATTTGTTGCAGTTCTGCCTTAAGCATCCTGCCTGTATTTTTA
This sequence comes from Chloroceryle aenea, assembly GCA_013399075.1. Taxonomy (NCBI): domain Eukaryota; kingdom Metazoa; phylum Chordata; class Aves; order Coraciiformes; family Cerylidae; genus Chloroceryle; species Chloroceryle aenea. The sequence continues at coordinate 1,145,296 of VWZY01010114.1, forward strand.
TTTTAAACAATTATATTTCCATTCTGAATTAGCAATAGGAGAACAGATTTTCAAAACAACTAGCTTTTTCCTTCCTTTGGAGTGGGAATCATTTGTGACTCAATAAATTACCATAATCACAAGTGATGAATTTGACTTTCAGATGAGTTTTGTTGTCCTGGTGTTGTCTTGCAGCAGAAAATCTCTATGCAGAGAGGGATAAAGAGGTGGTTAGACAAATATATTCTATAATGTCAAACCAGTTTCAGGTGCTGCACTGCCTGTGGAGTCCATGCTTTGGGTGTATCTGGGGTTTTTCTGCTCTTTTTCTTGCTAAAGTGAAAGACTGAAAAATGACAGGCCAGCTTTTCTGTCTAGGAAAAACATTGTTGTTTTGATATATAAATAAAGGAGGATTGCTTTTAATTATGATGTTGAAAGATGTTGCAAGACTTCTCTCTGAGGAGATGTGGTTATAACGATGTTTTGGTTACTGCTTTTTTGGGTGGTTTGGGGAGAAGTGAGGCCTATATACTGTCAGAGCCTGTATTTTTTAGCTTTGCAGTAAGGCATTTCCAGGCTGAAAGAAAAAGTTCTATAAGTTGTTTGACGGAAGTGATTCCATTGATACAATGAAAGCCTGACATAAATAGCAGCAGTAGATACTCCTACAGAGTCAGCTGTTCCCAGTAGAAATATACATTGGGATTTAGTTAAAATAGTGACTTGTTTGATGAGAATAATCAGACTAAAGCCAGTTGTTGTTTCACACTTGAGACTTAAGTTAATAATAAACATAGACCTTTTATGCTCTTAAATCTTTTTTTTGTAGTGTTCTATGATGATGACCTGACAGATGCCTTGTTCAGAACACTGCACAGAATCACACACAACTTGAGAAATTCTTGCACAGTTTACCTAGCATTAGAGAAGAGGTGAGTATTACCAAGAACTCAAAATAAGAAAGCACTAAAAACTTTACGTGCTTTCTTTCTTTGGAAGAAACATCTGATCTGATGGAAGGTCAGATTCTGATGTCCCTTGGGTTAGTTGATCACAGACTACAGTATATGCTTGGGACAAGCATTTGTTTTTATATATGCTTAATTCTATCAGTTCAGACTTTGAATTCCANCTTTGATGGAAGGTCAGATTCTAATGTTCTAAATATGCTTAATTTTTATCAGTTCAGACTTTGAATTCCACAGGAGTTCGGCTGTTGTTGTCCTGCCTTTGTCTCACACCAGATAATCCCTGTGCAAACAAGGATAAATAACTGTAATGCCTGAACACATTTCCTATATGTTTTAAAGGTCACAGAGTGGAATGAACTGGCTTAGAATTAGTGTATACATTTCCCAGTTTGAGTACCTCTGTAACAGTTTGTCTTGTGTTTTCTTTAAAGGAATTGTTTAATGTTCTTAAGTAGTCATGTGTTGCAGTCTGCTCATAAACTGATACATAAATAGGCTTTGCTTAAATCTCTAGAGATCTGTAAGCAACAGCTATTGATATGATTTGTTGCCATGTGTCTGTCCAGAAAGCCAAGCCAATGATTCTGTTGCAGTAAAGTGCCTTAAAATCAATGGAAAGCTTTGTCCAAGTTTACTGTGTATTGATGCAAACGTAGGTCTAGTCCTCTTCTCAGGAATGGAGGGGTGTGTTCCTTTTTTCAGCTAGTGAAGGAGTTAATTACCCTGGGAAGACCCACATTTTCCATTAGCTGAGGAAAGCTACATAGCTATTTAAGATGCCAGTATAGGAGACACAATTTAAATGTAATATTCTCTTTCCAGGTTGAACTTCACTTTAAGACATATGGATGTTACATGCGAAGCCTACAGTCATTTTAGAAATACTCTAAATGATCTGGAGAACCTCCAAGACAGGAAAATTAAATACACTGCAGAGCCCATTAAGCCTGATTTCTGCCAGTTTCTCATTTATGAACGAATTGAGCAGTTGGTAAGTGGTGTTTGTTAAAATAACTGTAATGTGTTGGGCTAATCATCTCAATCAGTTGTCAGGTGTTTACTTAACATGAAGTAAGAGCAGGAGAATATACAATTACCTTTTCATTTGTTTCCCTTTAGCTTTTTGCTGTTTTAAAATGATCTTTATTTGTGCTTACATAACCTATACTATATGACACATACCCCTTTGTATCCCCACAGTGCAGTGGCTAGGCTGCACTCATTGCCTCAAAGGCTGAGAATCAGTCTCCATTGCTTTGTAAAATACAGTTTCTGCAATCTACTAGAAATGGGACCAATCTCTCCTCATTTGTTTGCTTGTAGGAGAGCTTCCATTTCATAGTTCTAGTAATTCCTTTCCTGGTTTAGGAAATAATGTTCTAATATCTATGAAGAAGTCAATTAGCTGTAAACTTCTATTATCCACAAACATGTCAGATATAATATTTGAAGTTCTCTAATTACTTCCCAAGCACTTACAGATCTTTTTCTCTCTTTTTTTTTTTTCTTCTTTCCCAATTGTCTGCTTTTAAGATTCTTATTCAGGGCAGCTAATAGCTTGCTAGCTTCTAGAACAACACAATTCGAGATCTTTAATTTAGAGAACTTGCAAATCTTGCACTGGATTGTAGATCTGTTACCAAGAAATGATGTTCCTGTAGTCAACATGCTATTGCTGTGTCTTCTCAGTATGTATGTGCAGTAAGATTACAGGGGCCACAGTTACTTCATGAGATTGAGTTATTTTACATAGTGCCATTACCTTCAGGCATAAAACATACATGCAAAACTTGAAAACAAGTTTTACAAGTATCTGAGTGTAACCTGAATTATACCTGAAAGTGGAAACTCATTCCTGAGCCTTTTTGCAGAAGGCTACTGGTGTTTGGAATCTGCACATGTTTCAGATGTGTGCATTTTTATTTATCAGTAAGTATATTGCCACAATCCAAGATGCCACGGTGAAGAGTATGTGATAGTCTGATTAAAATTCTTTTGTATGGCAGAGAATGCATATACTAATTTATTCTACAGAAATGAGGTGGTCTGGTTTTCATCTTCATTGTCCAACAGATTGAGAATGTGTGTTTCTATAAAACATGCATTTGTGAGCCCCTGATTCTTCAGTGAATTATTTTTCCATTTGTATTTTTGCTACCATTATTGAAAGCATTTGTCAACACAGGCTGAGAAAAAGAGCAAGCTTGTCAGTGAAAATACTGCAGAAGGTCATGCAGACCAAAGAAATTATTTTAAAACAAATTATTTGAATAATACTAATTTTTGATTTTAAGTAATCATGCTATAAGAATGAAGAAATCAATTCTCTGTCTCAGAGATAATTTGGTGGTGGTTCTAGATTTTGAAGATGGATTTACTATCTATTCACAGATGGAGGTATAGGGTGTGCCTTAAAACTTGTCTCTGAGTGGGCATGTTGAGCTTTTTTGTAATTACAATGTACTGATCTGAGGAAATACCTGTACATATTTTTCCACTCCTACAGGAATTGTGGAAGGTCATTGCTGAACGGCTAACGTGACAGGGACAGGAGGAAACAGAAGATCTTTGTCCAAGGATAAAGGCTTTTTCCAGGTTTTATTAAAAAAGGATTTTCATCCCAAGAAAAGCATTTTCCTTGTGGAGCTGTGTTCTCAGAAAGTATTACAATGCAGATTTGCTTTGCTTCAGTTAAGTTTTGTGTTTGACACTTAGGACATGGTTTCCTTGATGTCTCATTTACAGAACTGTTTAATGCTGATCTGCAGAGTAGGTGCTGGATGCCAAACAGCAGCAGTGACACAAGTGACTTGCTCTTTGGGATTGATGACTTAGGTTTTAGAGTCTGACAAAGAGCTATTTAACCTTTTCCATGTGGCTGATTTGCAGATGTCGTCCATTTTCCTTTATAGCTTTCTGATCATGACACAAATGTTCTTGGTCTCATCCCAGACCCACATTATTTTTATTTCTGGCCATCTGTGAAACAGTGCTCTGGGCAAGACCTGTTTCTCTTTTGTGGACTTTTCTTTAAGCAATCTGTTTATGAAACTTGGTACTTAGTTTTCAGTTGGTCCTAAATCATTCTAGCTTAGGGCTACTGTCTGAACTGAAAGGAGACAAGTTGTATGTTGTTTGAGCCTCTAAAAATACTCCCCAGAGGCCACAGAGCTATATTGATCTGCTGGAATTTAAGCTATTCTGTCCTTGCCAGGTTGGGGTGGAAAGGTGCCACATGAAGTGATGTGCTACCACTCTGTAAATGTTTGGAATTCTCCCTTCAGTGCATACATGTGAGGCTGGGGAGAAGGAAGTGCCCAAGAATGCCCACAGAAATGGGGCCTTCAGTACATTAGCTGTTTGATTCAAGTACAACATACTGATCAAATCTCTCCGTGTTACTAAAGAAACAAAAAATCTGTTAGTGCTTTAAATAAATTTTATGTGTATATCACTTGCCTTATGTACACGCTCATGGAAATTCTTGTGCCTGCTGGATTCTTTAGTATTGTGAGAGTATTGATGATGAAGCACCTGTCTGACTCCTTCAAAGTCTGGTTTCTGTTGTGTTAAGATATATTTTTGTGTGCGTTCTTTAATGAAATGAAAGGTTATTAGCTGTTGATGGCCTTTTCCTGTGAGTATAGTCAATGTAAAAATTACATGATAATAGCATATATCTGCCCTGGTTAATACAGAAGTTCTCTCTCAGAACTCTCATTTGAACTTCAAAGACATAAAAATGTATTTTAATCCACAGATTCCAAAACTAGGGGTCTTCTTGGTTGATTGTTTTGTAATGTTATTAATTTTTGTTATTAATAGCTGAAACCAACTGGGTTTTGGTGTAGCTGCTTATATAAGGAGTAATTTTNTCTGTGAGTATAGTCAAAGTAAAAATTACATGATATTAGCATATATCTGCTGCTGCTTATATAAGGAGTAATTTTTTGGAGGCTGTAGCAAGAAGTTAACTTGAACTGATGTAGAGAAGATTTCTATTTCTGCAGGACTTCTGAAGGTCTTCAGAATTATCAAGAGAGACTCATCTGGATAGAGGGATACTGTAGATCTTTTAAGTGTAGAATTCATTCATTTGACTACAGCTGGCTTAAAAATCTTTTTCAGATGTTAATTTATACTTGTATCTTATGTTGAGTAAATACAAATATCAGGGCTAGCTGGGAAGCAAGCTGAAGTAGAATTTCCTCCTAAAGAAGCAAAGTAAATCTTTCTGTTGAAGGGAAACTACAGCTTTGAGGCTCCAGCAACTGAGGCCAAATTGCAAATTTGCATACGCCCCTTTTCACTGATGATAAGGAATAATTGTAAACAGGCAACAATCCTTAAGAACACAAGTAACACAAGAGCCTCACAATGCCTTAGCTCTGTGGTGTTAATAAATAAGCTTGTCTCAGCAGATAATTGTCTGCTGCTACTTAAGGTTATTAAGTGTGGGTTCCACCTTCTCAGTTTTAACTTTAATCATGCTTTAAATATGTCTCGCGTGGCAGTTGACTTCAGAAAGGTGTACAAATCCACACCTTTAGCAGTTCCTTGTTTATTAAGATGATTAAAAGTGGGGAATTGTTTAGTCTTGAGCATAAAGCTTATGACTGGAAGTGAAGTTAGTGCCTAAAATTATAATGCCTTGAGCACATTATCTGTATTTATGTATTCAGGAAGGATTTTTCCCTAATAAAGCATGATTTAAAAAAGAGTATGCTCCTGTGGTGATGTATCTGTTGTAAGAGGTAACTTTTTTAGATTAGGGGGGGCAGTCCTGTTTTATATCTCTGTTTTTTAATTTTCTCTGTGTTAGACAAGATTTGCTAAGATTTTTATACAGATGGAAAGAAATTATAATTGTGAGGGGGCGAAGATGTTCGTATGCATCTAACAGTCCAGTGAGGAAAAAGCATGAGGCTTTCAATTCATACAACCTGCAGAAAAATCAAGTGATTCAACATCAGGTTAGATGGTCCTGGCCTTGTGAGCTATGGGTAACGAGTTTGCATGTTTCATTGTAAACCCCTTAAGAACTCTGCTGGTCCAGTCAAACAGTTCCTTTTGATCACCTCATAGCTAACAGGGAAGAAAGAGGAATGAGTAAATGTTTGTAGGCAGTACTGCCCACTCCTTCAAGTCCTTCACTTCCATGAAAGGGAGGGAAGAGAAGGTAGGTGCTTTATCTAAAATTTATTAATGTTTCTACCCTGCTGTGGAGCTGAGATTGGAAAGGTTTCATTTGGAATACTGCCCTCAGGAGCACTTCTGGATCTGGTTGGCATAGTCTGGTTGGTCAGCCAGGTGGTTCTTTTGGGGAGAGAGGAGCACAGAGCAGGTGGAGGGGAACCAGTGGAACTCCTGCAGTGCATTTCTTTCTGATGGAGTGTCACAATTTTCCTGGGAAGTGTGGAAATGGATGGACACATGATTTTTCTTGAGGAATCCTGTTTGAAATAAACTGATTTTTACTTTTGTCCCTGGTGTATGGCAACATTAACACACATCCTTCCTCAGTCCCCATGCTGCAGATGAACATGGCAGGCAGCCCTGCCCTACTTTTACCTCCTCTTAAGAGGAGCACAGATGCCATTGTGATAGATATTGGTCAAAATAAGAACTTGAACTTCTGTGTGTTGCTGGAAGCAGATTATATGTATGATACATGATGTGTATTTATTACCTCCCTGTGTTCTCAAGTGTAGGTGGCTGTTCATAGACCATACTTGTAGCTCCATCTGCTGTACAACACTTTGAGTCAAAACATTTTACAGTTTGTTAACACTCTGCTTCTTTCTAACAATAATGTATTTTGGAGTAACAGTTTAGGTTGAACCTGTACTATTGCATTTCTCACCTAGACTTGCAGATGTGTGTATTAGAGATGAAGTTAACGTGGAAATAATCTTGGAAAAAAAAGTGGTTTAAATACCTGCTTTTTAACAGAAGCCTCCTAAAGGAGGCTACCTCCAGGACTTCTGGGTTTTCAGGAAGCATTCTAGGAAGAAGTGGATGTAACTTTGTGTGTGTGGTAGGGACTTACCTTTCATTAGAAGATCAGGACTTCACCACCCCCAGCTCCAGTCCTTTTTCACCACAGAATTAAGGGCTTTGTCCCTGGTGGTTGCACATCTGTGTTGGTTGGTTTGTTTCTTTTGTTGTTTTGTGGTGGGTTGTTTTTCATTCCGATGAACATCCTGAAACTTGAAGAAACAGTTTTCTGTGTTTGAGATTCTCCCATCTTTCATGTCAAGATCAATAAGCCAATGAAATCCAGCATTTTCTGTTAAGAAACCAATATAATACTTGCCTGTCTCCAGTGGGGTAGCACAATGTGCTTAAAGTAAGTTATGAAATTGATTATGTCACAACAATAAATGTGTCTAGAGTTCATTCTGGGAAGATTTAAATGCACTTTACCAGTGACCTTGCAGTAGTATAAGATTTTATGAACATCTACTCCACTAATTCTGAAACACAGATCCATGTCTTGCTAGAGGCCTTAAATAGCATAAGGAGAAAAAAGAAAGCAAAGAAGATGATTGTACTTTTTCCTGGTGCTGTACAAGCAAAACATACTCCTTACAAATCTGAGTCAAGTTGGTGTCCTGTAGCTGAATGACAGGCTGTCCTGCTGGCCCATCATTACCAGAGCTTATGTGAGATGTTTTTCTCTATGGGGGCTACAGATGAAGGGTGGAATTTTGCATTATGCTTTATTTTGATGTAAGAATAAGCAGCTGCTGTAGAAGCAGTCCTGCTTTAAACCCTTTGTACGTACTTTATATTCAGGTTATTTTCCCTCTTCCACAGCATTGGTTATGACAGTTTTGCAATCGTGGTTCTTCCAATTCCAAGGAAACCTAATTGCAAGTATGTTCCTCCACTGGAACTACAGACTGTTTCTGTAATGTGGATGCTGGATACCTGTGTATCTGCTGGTGTGAAATCTCAAGGATAGCTGCCTGCCTCTCAGTCTAAAAGTAAATTGAGAATTATACACTGACCTGTGTTTCTGAGTGTCTTGTCCATCTGTGCTGAAAGTCAGTGCATTGACAGGGTGAAGCTGCATCTCAAAAAATCCTGTTTCCGTAGGCTGCCAACGGCGCAGTCAGGTGTCTTGCTACGGTGAGCGGTCTCAGAGGTGGGTTCTTCCAGCAGATGGCATATGGAGTTTCTTTTCATAATACCAGCACCAGATGAAGTAACATAAGATCTATGTGTACGTGTGTTTCCAGAGTGCTTGCCCAAGCCAATCCCAGTAGGGTCAGGAAGAGATGTGAAGGAACATCCTTGGCTTCTTCAGCAAAGTGCGTTCTCTAAGCTCCTGCTTCCTCTGTATGAGGGACTTTCTTCTGTTATAGAGGTAGTGACAGCCAGTTGTAGTCTATAAACTTTATTTGATTAATTTTGTTCTTTCCAGTTTTTCTTATCATTAATAATGACACTGAAAGAACAGGAGTCTTCTTTTGTTTATCCTCCTAGGACCTGAGCTGATCAGGTGATGAAAAGTAATATAAATTATTTGGAAAAAGAAGGAGAAGAGTTTATCCCAGGAATGTATAATCCAAACATGCCTTTCCAGACCTTGAGCACAGTTTGGTGCTAGCACAAGTTGACTGTACCTTGTAATCCCTTGGGAACCTATCAAGTAGACCATCTTTCCATGCTTCAAGAAATGCTGGTTTTCCCTTTGAAACTGGGTATAGTTGATAGTGGATCAGATAGTGACAAGTAAGATGTTGATTATTATTAATTAAAAATTAATATTAATTCCTGCCTCAGAGATGAGGAAAAATACATATCATGAGATAGGCAAGAAAGTTAACAGTGAGTTGGACAGAACATACCACGAGAAAAGTGAAGTTTGCTGTTTGACAGCTCCTCTCTCTTGTGACTAAATTGGCTTTTGCTAGCCAGGTCTTCAGTTTCAAAGGAGACAAAGACTACAAATGAATCCTAGAATTGTGAGATGAGATCAAGGTAGGACTCAAGGTGCTTGCAATAGCTTCTGTGCAGCGGAGACACATCCTAGTATTTAGTACTGGGTGGGAGATTTGCATCTGCAACCACCACATTGCCGTTGAGGAGCTATCAGTGGCAGAAGGTTTCATTATTGATTACAGAGAACCTTACTACCAGTGAGCAGTCCCACTCCCATGCTATAGAGAGAGCTGATGGATTGCTGATGTCTTCACAGAGGACTGAATCCTGGCTTTTACAACTGGGAGGTTGATATCAGTACTAGGTTTACTTTGAATATCCAAAATTAAAAGCCCCAATGACTTTCCCTGTTGCTGTGTTTGCTAAATTAAGTATGTCCCAAGTGGCTGCAGGTAAATATTAGGAAGGAGGGGAGGTCTCCGTGGGGCTGCAGCGGTGGAGGCCCCGGCTCCCTCAGCGGTGCACAAACCGGCGCCCCTGCCCCTCTCTGGGGTGCGTCGCGGCCTACAGAGGGGAGCGGGGCAGGGCGGCCGAGAGAAGGGCTGGCAGCTCC
>VWZY01010114.1:1155514-1165820 GCA_013399075.1 Chloroceryle aenea
AGTAATGCTGTTCCTGGGGGCCTGCTGCTGCACTTCTGACTGGAGTCACCGGTTCTTCTCAGTTTCCCCTTCTTCAGCTGATGCTTGTGATGCAAAACCCAAGTCATGACTTCAGGCTTTGCCTTGAGACCTCCCTGGCTTCACTTCCCCTGCCTTCGTTTGTGCTCTAAAGTAGCGTGTGGCTGTTTAGACAGAGCTTTACCATGCTTGGCTTTTGCCTCTGCGATTCTCCCCTGTTTGTAGAATCTGGGCCAGGGAATGATATGCAAAGAAACGGAATTCTTGGGGGAGATTTTGAAGTAACTTTGTAATTAGTAATGAATGTTCAGCCCTACAAAAATTGGATTTTGCCCTACAGTTCAAAGGCACGGCAGTCTTCTAAAAGAGTCTTTGCTCCTGTAATCTGAGAGAAGAAATTCAGTAAAGGATGAAAGGCAACTGGTACAAAAGAAGGGTGCTAGTAGGGTTGCCATCTGCAAGCCCCACAGTAATGAAATTATCTGTTGCATTCTGTTATACTCTGATTACTGTATTAGAGAATTGAGGACATTCCTTGCAGCTTTTGTTTCTCTCTTTCTTTTTTTTTTTTATTTTTATTTTACTGTACTTACTTTTTCTGAGCAAATTGTGAGGTCTGTTTGTCTTCTCTGACTGCAGTTACATAGGCAGACTCGGGAGGCCAGCGATTCAAATGGTGGCTCATAGGGCTCATAGCTCCCAGCAGTAGAGCACAGCATATGCATTATAGTATGACCTGGATGTCATAGTGTTTCTCATCCTTAGTGCTTAAAGCACTTCAGAAATAAGATAATCATCACTGGACTAACTGTAGAGATGGGGAAACTGGGATAGTTACAGGGAAAGCAATCTCTTACTGCAGGTAACCTGCTGGGAAGAACTTTTGGACTTGGGATCAGTGTTCAGGTCTTCTGGGTCTGCAGTCAGCCAGTGCTCTGCCATTACATTGTGTGGTACCTCCTGAATAATCTGGAGCACAGATACCCCCAGGTAACAGAGACCCAAGTCTGTAAGCACATGGTGTCATCAGACAAGCTGACCACTTCTAAAATCCATGGAGAAAATAATGCAATAGATCTGCTTTCTCCCAAGCCCAGGCCTTCAGTCTTCTGACGAATAACAGGCTTAGAGGCAAACTGTACTGTCTTGTGCATTCAGATACAAAGTAAATATACTGGGTAAAAATGGATATTTATGCCCAGGAGGCAGAAAGCAAGCCCAGCATGCAAATAAACACCAAGCAAATCAGTAGGTGTCCTGCTGGTGGCTGTGCTGTTGTTGGCAAAGGAAAACGGCCTGCTCTGGATCCTTTCAGAAACAGAGTAATTAAGATGCTCACAGACCGTGTATATATGCATGCAAACCAGTTCTTGCTGCACCTGCCAGAAGCTTGGGGGTCCCTAGGTGGCTCCTATGTATGGTGCTTAACAGTGAAGCTTCAGAACAGTCTATACAATGCCCTATGCACCCCACAGCTCTGTCCTTCAGCAGTGTAGCGATAGCTGCCTGTGTCTTTAGGTACCACTGCACAGAGCTCAGCCCTGCCGGGTGTGCTGATGGTGCAACTCCTGCCCTGGGAGGTGTAACTGCAGCTGCAGTGTTCCTCCTCATCCGTGTTCTGATCTTTGGGCCTGAATTAAAGCAACCTGTTTCCTCAAGACAGATACCTGTGCTACTGCTTAACTTGTACTTTCAGTTATTATAAATTATAACATCAGGGTTCACAAACTAAGGAAGGTGTCACAGCTGGTCTAAGGGAAATTGGACCTGGTTCTTGGCTTCCCAGCTTTGTTTTATGACTTCTAGGATTGAGAGTCCGTGCCAAAAAACACTTTTAGGAATGTTTAGTTCTTTCAAGTACAAATTGAGATTCCCTTCCTTTCTTACCCAAAGGGAAGCAGCAGCTTGTGGAAATGGCTCAGAAAAAAGGGCTGTTTAGCAGCAGTACGTGCAGGTACGGTGTGACCAGTCCAGCATGCACTGCTGTCCTTGAGATGCAGCCCAGTTCTGTCTTAAAATCTTACTGTATTAGCTGCATACCAGGAACTTTCAATGAAATGATGTCTCTCTGAACTTGGATGAATCTTCTTTGTGAGAGGGAGCAGGGAGAGGAAAGGAATATAGCTTGATGTGGTAATTCTCAGATTTTATGCAAGACACTTCTGTTCTCAAAGACCATTTGATTCACTCTTGTATGTTGCAGCTGGTCTGACCCTGTGCAGCACTTTTGGTCAGGCAGCCTTTTTCAACAGTGCCTACTCTTCTTCTACAGTTCTCTATGAGCTCTTTTCCAGGCCTAATAACGAGTCAAATAGTGAGGCATCTTATCTCATCTGGAAGAGATGTAATAGGGAAGAGCTGGATTCCATCAGAAGGAGAGCAGTGAGTACTGACGTGTAGGAAGCTGTGAAGATACACACAGAAATGACACAGCAGCTTAAGGACCACGAGTACACTGCACAGGTAATTATCAGTGTGGGCCTGTCACACTGGATAGCATAATGGATATGCTTTAAAACTTAAGAAAGAGATTTATCTTTCAGGAGGTTGAAAACACCCTATTGTTCCAGACTGATCTGCTTTCAGATTCATTTTCTTTATGACCAGAAGAGTTTGCCCTAGGGATTGGAACTGTTAGCAACTTAAAGTAGATAATTCTGCCAGCCACTGTTCTGTGGCTTGAAAGCTATACATCTCCATCTCCTCTTTGCTTCTCAGTTTTGTGATTTGTTTTAGCAGATCACAGTCCAGTTTTCTGAACTGATGGCTGTGGGCCAGGAAACAGAGAAAGTGGTATTTTCTTAGCCATATGGTGTATGTGCAAAAATAACAGTATTCTGGGGGTTTTCCAAAGCATGCCTCGCGTGTAAAACAGACAATAGTGTCCTAAAGTGGCTTTTGGGCTCTTTTCTGATCTGTGGTAGTAGGGTTCTGTATTGTGTCCTTGTATTATTTGGTTTTTGCAAAAGCAAAATATTTCACCATTCATTTCCCATCTCTTAGTTAGCCAGATATTGGAAGTTCAACAGAAGAATCAGGTAGGAACCCTGGCTATGTGTTGCAGTCCTTGGTTATATGGAAGAAGGGGATTGTCTCTCCAGCTGCCACTGGAGGTATGTCTACTTGCAGCAGAGAATATTCCCAGAGAGTATGATTTTCTTGTGAAAAGAAACCCCATTTTTTTCAGCAAGAAGTTTATGTACTTCGGTCCTAGTTTGTGGATTTGGAGTATTTTTGAGTTCTGTGTATGTTAGCTTCTACAGTTGTAAATTCTGTTGAGGAAATGAATACACTTTCTAGCTGGGGTTGGGCAGCCGTTAATTCTTTTACTACACCAGCTAGCAGCTTATCTCCCTCGCTGCCTCTGTGCAGGTACATTGCACTCCCTTCTGAAGCTCTGTTTCTGAAAGCTTGACACCTGCAGTGTCAAGGACACGGGTCTGACCTAGTGATGAACTTAACTTGTAAAAACGTGCAAGTTGCACTGTGCTGGTTGATGTGAATAAGCACTAAAACCACTCTACTGTCAGTACTGCCTTGCTGTCAGCTTGAAGAAAGGGGCCAGGAATGTGAACTTGCTCAAACTTGCGTGATTCCTTTTTATATTGTCTACTGCAATTAGTTTAGCAAATCTCTCCCAGTTTTAGTGCAGGAAAAAAGCGTGATGAGTGCTTGTTTTGTACTGCATCACACTATTATTTTGGCCTCTGGCTGACAGGCAGTGTACTATATAACTCTTTCTGTGGCAAGGTATAAGGCAATTTAAAGGCAATAAAGCTTCAGACTTGGTGAGTTTCCCATCAAGATTTTATGATTTCATTGAAATACAGCTTGGCATCGGCAGGGAGCGGAGCTCTTTAAGAAGTGCTTATCTTCTTGTGACTTGTGAAACTCTGTAGCTTGAAAATTAAAATCTGGTTCTGCTGGTGTTTCCGGGGGCAGGTTAGAGTAATCCGTTTGCTGAAGATACCCTGTAAAAAGTCTCTCTGTCTCAGGAGCACTGTGAGTGGCAGGATGAAGTGCCAAACTGCTAGTTTAGTTTTACAGCTGTAATTCTGAGAGTAAAACAACTTTTTTAGTGATGTCCTCACAGTGCCTGAAGTTTGAAACCTTGTGTAGTTCAATTTTTTTTTTTTTTTTTTTTGACTGGATAACTGCAAAGAGAGCAGGTAATCACTCTTGGGGCAGTTCTTACCTGGCACCTGCTAAAATACACTGGTAGAATCCAGTTTAGCCTTTTTCATTTGGGATGTTACAGGGTATTCCCTCCCCAGCCCTGCTCGACAGGCCCCTGCACAAGGGCAAGAATTCCAAAGCGTACTGCTGATCCGTGGTCTTCCCAAGCAGAAAGCTGTTCCTCAGCTCCAAGAGGAGACTGCTGGTGTGGAAGAAACCTGGACATGCTTCCTTGCTTTACAGCGCATGCATATTTTGTGCTGACTCCCTTATGATACTTTTTGCTGAGTCAGCTGAGAGGTTTGGATTCAGGTTCTTGGATCAAAGTCTGCTCTGTGTTTCCCAGTGACAGTGCTGCTTCCACAACTGTACCAGCCATGTTTGTGAGCATAGATCCTGGTGTCAGGATCAAGGTGTCTTTCTCACATTTCATCTCTCCTGCCATCTGCATGTCACGAGCACCAGACTTTCTTTCCCGAAGCCTTTTAGCCTGCCCACAGCATCAGCATGACGTTCTCTTCCCACGTAGCTTTTCAGCCCTTGATATTACCATGTCTCAGATCTGCTCTAAGGAAACTTAGTCCTACCTGTCAGCTCTGAGAACAAATGCTTTTGACTAGAAAACCACTATAGCTCTGTGGGAGATCCACTAGAACACAGGCCATCCTGCTGGATAGGAGAGCTGCTTGTGCAGAAAGGGAAGCTGGGGAGTGGGCAGGATTAACTGAAAGGAGAAGTGAGGAGAGGATCTGTCCTGCCAGCAATGTTAGCAGGCATCACAGCCTGGAGTGCACAGGTGACCTGTGGGTTGGTTGGATGGCTAGAAATCCCTGTGATAAATTCATGGGTGTGGGGAGGGTTACCAAGGAGTGTGGATTTCCAGCACAAGGTTTTCAGTCTAGTTGTTATTGGTAGTGTTTTGGTGGTGGTATGTTTTTTTGTTGTTGTGTTTGTTTTCATGTTTTGTTTGTTTGGTTTGGGTTTTGGTTGGTTGGGTTCATTTTTTTTGTGTTTTGTTTTTCTTTTTTTGAGGGCTTTATTTTTTTTTCTCCCCTTATAACCTTGGTTTTATCACTGGTTTCTCACAGAACAAAACAGACGGTGTTGGGAGAAGACATAAATTAGTGATGATGTTTTCATGACATCCTATTTTTCATGTTTATCTCAATTTGAAAGTACCCAGCTTCCCATCTGTAAGCCTTTAGGGGTGCAAAGCACAAGGCAGCAAGCTCTTCATGGAAATCTGTACCCTAGTGCTGGATGATTTCATGCTAGATTTCTTGCCTGTAATCTTGGTGTTAAATCACATCTTCCTTCTTCCTACTCAGAAAATTAACAGCCCTACAGATCTTTTCACAAGAGATCACCTCTTGCCCTTCCGGCACTTTTCCTTTCTGAATGAACCAGTGCAGAAGTCACCGAGGAAAATGGGGGGGAGAAGGTCATTTTCAGGGAAAGGAAAGAATAATATCCCTCATTTGTGTAGCATCAGGCTCAATCTTGATCTTTGAACAGCACAACGCTTGCCAATTTTGGCTGCTTCTTTTATCAGAGGATGGAGTGTGCAGAGGTTCCTGGCAGCATCCATTGGCAGTAAACACGACTGAAATCAACTCCTAGCTTTTAAATTGGTCTGGCAATAATACAAAAATGTGAGTAACATAAATAACATAAAAATTGAGTATTTTAGATAAGCCTGATGTACCTCATTAGAGGTACATTTTCTGTTTGTATTATGTTGCCCCCCCAATCTGTCTGACAGGCTTTCTTCATGTTAGATGCCAAATAATGAGAGCCAGCCATCTTGTTCTTCTCCATCACCTCTCTTTCAGCATCTGGTATGAATGACTTTTTTTTTCCAGGTGCTTGTTTGGTACTGGTGTTATGATGTATACCCAAAAACTATCAGGATGCTGGGAGTAGGATAAGGGAGTTAGTTTGTATTGAAGCTTTTTTAACAGCTTACTGTATAAAACTGATGATACAAATGATTGCCTCAGTGGGAATTGGAGAATATGGCAGGTTAAAAACCTATTTGGAAACCAAAACAAACTGCTCTGGCATGACAGGACAGATTTCAGGCATAAGATGCTTCCTGGCAGCAGGCCAGAGCATAATCCTACCAGAGAGTGCTGCAGACAGGCCAGAGGCACTGTCTTCCCACTCCTTACCGACTGCATCCCTTCGCACGGAGCACCCTGCTGAGCTCACTGACAACGGCGGGTCCNNNCCATGGCGGCCCCCAGGGCCAGGCCTGAGGGATGAGTGTTACCTCTCTGGACCCTACTGACATCAACCTCAACGGCCTCTCATCCCGGCTCCACTATAAAGCAAACCTTGTTTTTTGCTCCACAGCTGATTGCTGCAATGCAGCTTCCTGGAGAGGGAAATAGGATTACACAATCAGGAGCTGCTGCTGGAGGTAGGAAAGCAGAGAATGAGCTTGACTCAGATGAACTCCACGTTCCTGATTTGCAGTTCAGTTTTACCAGGTATTGGAGTTGTAGGGGTGAAAATCTTCAGTTTGTTCTTTGGCTTGGGCAGCGAGTTTGGTAAGGGGCAGGCGTAACTGCTGTCCCGAGATGCTTCTGCTTTGGCTGTGCAAAAAGCAGCTGAAGAAAAACACAAGAGGTGAGCTTGTGTTAGTGAGAGAGGGAGGAGAGGCAAACAAGCAGTGCTAGGGGCTGATTTCATGATTTAGGGGGCCTTTGGGAAGAACTTTTGTGACCCCAGCAGTCATCAGTACATTGCAGTAAGTATAGCTAGTAAACCTTCCTGTGCATTTTTCTTCCAATTACAAAATCCAAAATGCCAGTTCTTTTAAGAAGGTGAGTGGAAAATGTCTCTTCTGATGCAATCTCTAAGATTCTTGGTGTTAATTTATTCATAATAACCAGACTATTGCACTGATCATGAATAAGTGGTTAACTCAGAGACATTAATAAAGATTTGTCCACTACCAGCAGCCTTCTTAAAACCGTCCAGCACTTTTTAACTGCCTAAATGTGACGTACAGAATCTTCACATTCACACGAGTCATAGTTTGTATGTACTGGACAGAAAAAACAGCACTCAGGCTGTTAGGTGGATGTCAGGGTTACCATGAGAGTAGAGGGTGCAGTAGAGACGTACCTCAGTGAGATTTGCCAGTGAGTTTAGCCATTAGCACACTTAGGAAGGTCTAATTTACCTCCTCAACTTTATCTCCAGCTATTTAGTACTTGTGTGAAATGTTGTAAGCAGCAGCTTTGTGATTTCTGTCAGACTGGCAAGATGCAAGGTATAAATAAGTATGTGTATGCAGTAACCACATGTTTTTCCCTAGCTGGTAACTTTCAGGGGTTTATAATGTTTGGTGAGTCTTCCAGTTACCAGTTTTTTTACCTTTCTTTTAGATCAACAGAGTGCTTTGGCTCACTCACATCTACAGTTTTGTGAATGGGCCCACTTGAGAAATACGTATCTTGCTGAATCAGATTGGCACTGGTTTCTTTGCCCATCTGGAGCCCAAAAATAATTTTCAAAACATAGTAGGGAATTTAGCCACAGAGACTATTGATTAACAGTGTGTATGTATCTACTGAAAACTGCCCAACTGCTGCTCTTTTTAACCTGCTGCCTGAATAAACAGCCAATAATAGGACTTCTGAATAGTAGAAATTCATAGGAGTCATACTTCATTTCTATATCCCTTTCCTTCTCCTCCTTCTGAACATGAAGTTCTTGTGTTTAATGGAAATTAAAGTGGTTGCCATGTGAAGACCTGAGGGGAAGATCCCTCTCTCCCCGTGTCAGTGGAGGTTACAGCAGTTAATGATGTGCAGGTCTGGGTGCAGTCCAGCTGCACACATGCAGTCTCTGACTTTTTCATGCTGAGCATCTGCCCACCAACGAACTCCCTGGATGTTAGTGGTATTGACCGTGGTGATTTTCACTCTGTTCATAAGGTTTTTTACTTCTTTCAAAGAAGAAAACTACCTCTGTACCTTGATGGAGGTGTTATTGAATGTGCCAGGGTAGGAAGCAGTCTTCTGAGTAGCCACAGGTTGGATAAGCTGCCGTGTGTTGGGTTTCCTGCAAAGCTCAGCACTCCTGCCCTGCCCCTTTATCTTGCTGGTTTGCCCTTCAGGATAATCCTTTGTCCAAATATGATTCTTATGCTTCTGTCTGTGAATTGTTTGCTCAGTTTTTTACATTTAACTTGGTGTCAACATTTATATAGTTTCACTTTGTTTTCTTCCAACTGCACTGAAAGATATTTTTTAATATATTTTGAAGTGAAACTAGTAATTGCTGCTTACAGTATCTAAAAGTTGCCTTGACGCTCCAGTTAGTGCTTTTTTCCTTCTCCGAACTTGGCAAACCCTTAAGAGGCATGTTGCTTTTCCTCTTCTTGCACCTTTGGGGTCCCAAGACCCTGCTCTTTAGTCGTGTGGCAACCTTGCTTTTTGATGGACTAGGTGCTGAGTATCCAGGCGTGCCTTGCCCTTTGCTTTTTGATGCTGATGTGTTTTGTTCCCATTTCTTGCAGATGTAGATGGCATTTAGGATTTTGACACCTTGTCTCTACCCTAGAACTGCTATTTCTGGACACTGAATTTGTGTTGTAGCTCTGTGTTGTTTGAAATGCTTTGTTTTCCCTAACAAACAGCAGCAGATGCTTTCTGGAGTCTGAGGTAGGGATTTATGGAGGGTTGTAGAGTTGCTTCTGGAGGAATCTGGCATCATCTGCAGTGGAATCCAGCAGCTGATAACGTAGTTAAACCTTCCAGCATTTTCCATAAAAACAACCAAACAAATTAATCCTTTTTACTAACCTCGTGCTTTTGCTTGATCTTGTGGACAGAGGCAGGGTGGTTATCCCTATGGAGGGGCTGCGTTGCAAGGCAAGGGCTGAAAGCAGCCATACGTAACGGCAAGAATTTGCATCCTGCTGAAGAAGTGGCATTTCAGTGGCCAGCCATTTGATGCAAGGGTCAAAATAAGAAGTTCCCCTGCAAATAAAAGTTTTCTGCTGAATTGTGCTCTCTCTGGGTGATGAGTTTCCAAGCAGCTGGACACAGCATGGCTCAGCGTGATAGGGCACAATGCTGACTGGAGTCTCTGAGGTGTTGTCATCATAGAAATTGTTAGCACCCCTGTAGCACTTCACAGTAACAAGAACTTTTCAATCAAGATAATTTTGTTTAATGAGTTTAGGCTCTCGTCATGTTAAGGTAGCACTCATCAGAGGCACAGGAATTTCCTTGTCATGCCTTGATCTCTCAGCAGCTGCACCCTTAGGAGCTGTAATCCTGATAATTCACTAAGTGTAGTCATAAATTGCTGATACAAAGCATGGCCTTTGAATCCAGTGGTTGATATGTGGTGAGTGTAAAAACCTACAACTGGTCCCAGTCCTTCCCCTTCTAATTTGTGATGTGTCCCTGCACTAACCATCTGTCTGAACAGGATTACTGCACTTTCTGTGGCTAGTTAACAAACTCAGTTTAGAGTCAGCAGTCTGTTCTACTGTCTGGTGACCAGTGCAGGCCAGTTTAAGTAAGTCATTTACAGTCTGTGTATGTAATTAGTAACAGATTTTAAATGATGAAGAAGGTGAGGGATCAGCTTCCATCTTTAATGTCGATCGAATCCCAGCTTGTTCCTTAGGAGGAGTATGGTATCTGTCCTACAGATGACTGCAGTCTGGGCTCCTTTCCTGACAGCTTCTAGGACTGGAGTGGGGTCCCAGGCCACAGTGTTATGGTGAAGAATGGAACCAAACCGGGTTCATCCGATTCCCATCCTTACTGGAGTTCACAGTGTTTTCATTAGCAGTTTCTCTGGCTGGTGAGCAACTGTCCACGTACAGGAGCTCTGGAGAGCAACGCGGTGACTTTAAACCACGTACTCCTGCCGTGGATATAAATCAGTTGTGTGGCAGCTGGTATTGTATCTGCTGGTGTGTAAAACTCTCTGTGTCAGGAAATGTTCCAGTGGAGGGAGGCTGAGGAGTGTGGTTGATCTGCCTGAATGACTTTCTGTCCCTCCTTGTATGAACAGAGTAACCAGCCAAGTAAATGAACAGAGTAACCAGCCAAGTAAATACTGCTGCTGGTACTGCACCGAG
>VWZY01010114.1:1170724-1208492 GCA_013399075.1 Chloroceryle aenea
CGATGGCATTGCTCCTCGCGAACGCAGCCGGCAGTAGCCGACCCTAGTGAAGGGGAGAGCGGCGTTTCCAAGCGGCAAGCTGGCTGCGGGGAGGGCTCATCCCAGTCGTGTAAGTGCCTTTGCCTTGTGCCTGTATCCGGGGGGGGTTAGCACAGAGCGGCTGAGGCGAGGAGGGCTGCGCACCCCTGCCCTCTGTTAGCGGGGGACGCCTGTCTCTGGNTTTTTCAGCTAACATTAGTTTAGCTTTTCTTGTTTTTTACCAACATTTATGTACAGCTATGCTACCTACACAGGTATTTTTAGCTGTGGATCTGGAGCTTGCCTAGCTTCTAACAGATGCTTTTTCAACACCATTTTTTGGTTTCTGAGACAATGTATTTCTTTCACAAGGAGAAGGTAGGCACATCTCATCCAAGCTTAACTGTTCCAATAGTTCTTGAATCAGAAACGAGCTGCTCAGAAGTTCAGTGGGTCACCCGAATCCTGGTGTGCTGTAATCACAACATTCCTACCTGTTCTTACTCATTATGGTTGGTCTGGGAGCCTTTTCTCAGTCCTGTATTTGCTGGAGAGAGGGAAAGAAGAGACACAGGCAAAAAGATGTAAAAAAGAAAAATAAATTCTGTCTAACCACCAAACCCTGCTTAGGGGACATCTGAGGGGGGCAGCCTGGACACGAGTGTGAGGACACTTCTGGCTGTAGAAAAGTTTTAAAAACTTGTTGGAAGGACTAAAGGGTTCTATTCTAGCTTTGGGTTCGGCTCTGGCCTGGTTGTTGGCCTCCTTGGGCAGGGAGGTGTTGCGTGGTAGACACTGTGCTGTATTTCCAAGCTGTAGATGTGAGGATTTTGTCTCGTGCATTGCTTCTTGCTTTAGGCTTTTGATGCAGCTTTTGGAACGGGCTGGCTTGAATGCTGGCTGAATGTGGAGTGAGGTGAAGTAGCTGCACAAAAGGCCAGTGTATTAGGAAAGACACATCCTGCCATCTGCAGGATTTACTGTTTTGTCAAGACGAAGGACAAAACCAGTCTTGCCATTTCTGTTCTTCTGAACATTAGTGGGAGTGTTTGCTCCTGTTGGTGTCGATAAATAAATAAGCAACCATGAATAACAGACACTCGAGCTTTGCTTGTAACTATGACAACCGTGTCCTTGACAACTTAAGTACAATCATGGAGTTTCCAATTACATCCTGTTCTACAGAAAGTCGTTAGGGTTATTAGAGGCATAAACAGCAAGAACAACTGTCAGCTTGTGAAGTGCTTTCTGGCCAAACCCCATTTTGATGGTAGATTCACGTTTCCATTTCCAGATGGCTGTTGCTTGTGGTGTTGTCAGTGTTGCTTGTTGGGAAATGCCTTTGTGAGCTGAGCTCTCCAAGGACAAACTCCATTCCCTGGTGAGAATCATTCTTTGCACTGACTTTTTTGGCTTCTGTCTGTGCACTGACTTTTTTGGCTTCTGCCTGTAAAATTGCTCCAGGTTAAGTGTCGAGCTTCAGCGCATGCAGGGGTGTCTCTGATGTGTGTTGTCCTGTAGACCCAGCAGACCCCTTCTGCAGGGTGTCTTGGTCACTGCAGTGATCCTGGTGTGTGCCTTTATGTGGTGGGATGCTTGTAACCACCTTTGCTGTTGAAGTATGAGGCTGTGGCCTTGGGTTGACCAAGCTGGGTGAGGATCAGCTTTTTTCTTTTCTGTGCCATCTCACGAGGAAGGTGCTAGGTACTGTTCTTCCCAAAGTCAAGGGTTTCAGCTCTGTTTTGGTGCTGGATTTCTCTTGATGCTTGGATGGAAAAATCTAATGCCAGCCTTATAGAAACACTAGATGTAAATTTTCTTGTGGCTACCTCTCAGCAGGCCCTTCCCATTCCTATGATGATTTGAGACAGCCTCAGTCTACCTATTGCTAGAAACTCTTGATGTCACTCTAACAAACTTCTCTTGGAGATGCTGTTGTAAGCTCATTCAAATTTTCTTCAGGACTCTACCTTTGAAAAAAGCACCTGTTGAAGTAAATGGAGCGATTGCATTTCCCTGGGTGCACTCGAGCTTTCATAACTAGGTAGTCTATGATGAACTCTTAACTCTGCTTCTGGGACCACATGAGCTGCAGCATCAACATGCTGTCAGGATCCTTTATTTACATTGCTGCTCACTACGTTTGTGTGGCAAAAGCAGCGAGTCAGGATTTCTGATGTCACCCTGCACTCCTTCAATAGCAACTGGCTAAGTCGTTCAGTTTTTTCCTGCTTTGATTTGCTGGATGTGGACATTCCCCACCTCCTCAAAGGAGTGGGGCAGTACTGAATGATGGCAGTGCTGTATACATGGAATCTTGTCATGCAGATACTGTGATGACATTAGGTTGCCCTGTTCTTCCTCAGATACATGATTGTGTTCAATGGATGACAGTCTGCCGTCTTTCACCTCACCAGGACTTGCATTTCTTTGTGACATTTTGGGGATACTGCAGACTCTGGGATCTCCTGGAAGATAAGCAACGTGAAAAACTGGACCACTAACACTTTATTATGCTGTGGGTCTTTGTAACAGTAGTTGGACTCACTATCCTGTAAAGCCAAGGAAATGAACTTCTAATTCCAGACAAAAATCATAGAATCATAAAGGTTGGAAACAACCTTCAAGATCATCAAGTCCAACCGTAACCTTTGTAGCATTTTCCCACTGCTACCTGAATACTGCCAGGCTTTTCAGCATCATCCTTCTGTTTTAGTCCCAGGAACCATTGCTGACTTGGTCTTTCCATTTGCAGTTTGTTCCCATGTTGAAAAACAGGTGGAGAAAACGCAGAGTCAAAGCATGCTGAGCTCTCAACAGACGAGCCTTCTCCCCTCTGAGAAGCACTCATCTTGCAAACCATCTCTACCAGCTCGCCTCCAGGATGCCAGGGCACACTGGGGTGGGGAAAGGATGGGTTTGTGGGTTTGCTTTCAGGCATACTCTGGCTCCCGAGGGACGGGGGATGCATCCTCTTTGCCTGTGGGATGGCAGAACGTTCAGGATCTTGGGCTGCTGCCCCTGTGCCCCCCAGCAGAGCCGGCGCAGCTCGCAAAGTGAATGAGCCTTGAGCTGTTTCCACCCTGAGATGGATCCAAGCAAACACGGCTACAAGATAGTTTGAGAGATGTTAAATTTCGTAGTAATTAGTGTGTAGCACGACAACAACCTTGCTGCTGTGTAGCCTGGAAAAGTCAGGTGAAGGAAAAAGCAAAAAAAAAAGAATTAATTTGCCTTTACCACTCTGCTCCTGCAATACATGTTGTCAAGACTTCTGGAGTAATTGCAGTGTGCAGCTTGTGTTGCTGTTGCTAAACCACTTAATTGTTCCTGGTTAAATGGGTTTGGAGCAGCTGACAGAGAGAAGCATGTGCCCCCATGAATTTAAAACAGGCTTCTGTGTCCTTGGCACGAGTGGCAAGAAGAACGAGCAAATCTGCAGTGCTGAATTCTCAGGCGTGTTCTGTGGTGTCTGTCTCACCTCTTACCTTTCAGCTGCCCCGAGGATGCTTTCAGAGGCAGGTTTTTGCAAGCTGCAGCCTGAACCACAGATGTCGTGCTGCATTAGCTTCTCTGCCAGCAGGAATGTTATCCACATCCCTAGTTGGTGTGTTCTTGCTCTTGTATCTGGGTCAAGCCCCCCTGAATGCTGGGGTCCCTCTGTATTTTTTTTTTTCATTTTTTGAGGGGTTCCCCCTAAGAAACATCAACTTGTTAGCCCAGAAACAATTCATCTTTGTAGGTTCACAACAGGCTAGGGCTGCTGAATGACTGTTGTCACTCCTGGTAACTAATTTTGCCTGTCAGAAATAATCATGCAGTACAGAATTTAAAGAGCTGCTGTTTAAAAAAAAATACATCCAATTTCATAGTGTGCATTTAAAAAATCCATGTATCCCTATGTTACATGTTCTTGATAACTGTACTGAGCTCCCTCTTGGAAAATAATTTTTCTTACTAAAAGAATATGACTGTGATGCAAACTGCCTTTGCCAATGCGTGTGCTTATGTAATGCAAAATTCCATACAAAAATATGTGCAAATAAATCTGCAAAATGAATGTATTGAACATTTGCTTCAGAACAGCTGTCTGTAACAATGGCCTTTTCCAGCTCAGGCAGTTGCCATTAAAGGAAAAATATTTAGAGAAGACTTTTCTGAACCTTCTTTTCTTTTTTTTTTCTGGAGGAATCTCACTTAAATTTGAGGTCTGAGATACCTACTATTTCATCACAACTCTAATCCAAACACTGTCAGTCTAAGGGGGGTGTATTTTGCCTAGTTCTGAACTGTTGCACCGTTGTTGGGGAGCAGCGGTGGCGATGGAGGTGGCTTTGCTGCGGTTCTGACACCTGCACAAGAGCTGATTTCTGCTGGTTGGCAAACTGTGGCTGCTGCTTGCAGTGCGAGAAGAAGCCAGGCTGGTGGGACTGAGCAAGAGGTGGTTGGAGACAAAACTCAGCTGGTTAGCACGATAACCAGATGACGTGTGCTTGGGCAAACAGCACATCAGCTAATCTCCTGTGAGGAGTTGTGTGTAATGGAGATGGGAGGGAAGTTGATTTTCCTTACACTTGTATGTGATATTCCATAATCTGTTCTGACTCTGGACTAGAAAATGGTAAAACATTTTATATAACAGCTGTCAAGGAAAATTAGGGCTAAGCTACTTTATTTTTAAACCTCTTGCAATTATTTGCTTTTCTACCAGTATTTCAGAAAGCCAATGACAGTTTCCAATATATTATTGAGCCTTTTATGAACAGTGTATTTTAAACAACAAAAGACTTAAGATAAACAGTAAACATAAGTAAAAGATGAAATAAGATCATGGGAGCAAACCCATAGGAGTGATTCACCTAGAGAAGAGTAGATAGACCCGAGGAGAAACCTGGCCACTGGCGGGTGCAGCAATGTAGCATGACTGGAAGATATGTTTGATCTGTATGTGAAGAGGCATCCCCTCATCACGGGGAAGGTACATCAGTCAGCTGGCAGCAGAACACCCCTGGGAGGTGACTGAAGGGGAGTAGAATGAGGAGGAAAACCTTGGTGGGCTGGTTCAGCCTTCTGTCACAGGTATGTTTGCTAGCTCCTGCAAAGCTGTGTTTACGTGAGCTTTTAACAGGCTCCTGGAGACTTAAAAAAAGTTATACTTCAATTTAAGGAGGGAATCGTAGCTTGCAGAAGTACAGACCAGATAAATAGCTCTGAGCAGAGGCCATCGATCAAGATGGTTAATCATTGTGAGAAGCCCTGGGCTGATTCACTCCTGAACAGCTTTTTCCTACAGTGATGGTCTCACTGACATAGACTGTGTTTGCTTTTTGCTAGAGGATGGTCACAAGATAAGAAATTTATGGTATTGGGGTATTTCATTATGCATGGATTATGCAAGAGTTAGCACAACTAAAGAAAGAAGCTGAGAGTGGAAAAAATAATAATTAATTAAATTTATCTTGTCCTAAAAGTGAAGTTACTCTTTTCTGAAAAAAATTAACTCTACACTTCTGACCCCAAACCTTTCAAAGCTAATCTGGCTTTATCCAGTGTGCACACACATGTTGTGCAAGTGTTTATTCACCTTGGCAGATTTCAAAATACCTTGAATTTTAAACTGAAGTCAGAGCAAACTGAGTGAAACCCAGTGCTGTGTCAGTTGGCTGCGAAAGCACAGGGAGCTGTCTTTGTGCACAGCTATTAATAGGTCCATGAATTAATAGATCTCGGCAGGCAAGGAGGTTTTTGTTTTGTCAGTTTTGAAAAAGTTCAAGTGTAAAGGGAAGCAAATGGTATCTTGGCTAAAGGCAATATGGAAATTAAACTTCTGCTACGTTAGTGCTGCGTAGGAAATAGTTCCTATGGTGGCAACAGATCAAATCTTCTCTGCATCTGGCCATCAACATCTGTTTGCATATTTTATTGATGGCTTAGCAATGATGTAAGCAGTAAGCTGTGCTCTCTTTCTGCTGTTCCATTCTCAGAGTGTGTTTCTTTGTTAAGCAGAGCTCTTTCCAGGAGGTTTATGGGCAGTGGTGACATTTCATTTGGACTGCTAGATGCTCTACACCCACCAGGGGTGGAGGGCCTTCCAGTGAGGTGGAAAATGCCAGCTTAATCTCTGCACAGGCAAAGAAGGATTCTAGAGTCCTACATAGAACACAGGGTACCACACTTCTAAGTACAAAGTTTGAATCTAACCCGTATCCTGGATAATAATTCAATGACCTTTCTTACCTGGTTATGACTTCCAGCCAGGCTTTCTGTGCAGGTGATCCAGAGTGAAAAAGGAGCCATATTATCATTCATGGTACTTGACTTTACAAGGTCATTTAGCTAGCTGAGGTCGAATCACAGAATGGTTGAGGTCGGAATGGACCTCTGGAGGTCATTTGGTCCAACACTCTGCTCAAGTAACATCACCTAAAGCAGGCTGCTCACGACCATGACCATTTGGGTTTTGAGTATCTCCAAGCATGGTGACTCAACACCCTCTCTGGGCAACTTGTCCAGGATTTTTCCATGTTTAGATGGAGTTTATGGTATTTCTGTGCGTACCCACTGGCTCTTACCAATCACTGGACACCACTGAAGAGACCCTGGCTCCTTCTTTACTCATCTCCCATCGGGTATTTATTACACACTGAAGGGACAGATGCAACCTAAGCCTTCTCCAGGCAGAACAATCCCAACTCTCACAGTCTCTCTTCATAGAAATGTGATTAATTGATAGAAACTGGTTTTTTTTCAGGGTATTGATTTTCATTTCTTTCCTAAGGATTGTCCTGCTGTCTCTGCATTAGGTGAGATTTCTTTCATAAATTGACATTGAATCAACATAGCAGATTGACTTCAGAGACTGGCTGGAAACAGTATTTTAAAAGTTCAAGGTAGTCCACGTAGATTGAGAAAGCAGAGGAGAAAAGCAGGGGAAGATAGGTAATGAACTTTACCCCTGGCCCTGCTAAAGCTGGGAGAGACCGATGTAGCCTGGAAGTCATTTGCCTCAACAACACCTAGCAGCAGACTTTGGTCTGAGTCCTGAGACTGCTCTGAACATCACCATCCATCCATCAAGACACACTTTCAGCTTTCTGGATTGAAATTAGTGAAAGGGGAAATGGAAATGAAAGGCATGGTAATAGTGAGTTCATCCACAGGGGACATGAATAAGTGTTTTGTTCTGTTTTGTTTTGTTTTAGAACATCAGCTGGGAAGAAGGCTCTAAAGATTGAGTCTTTTTGAGGAAAGAAGAGATAAAATGGCATCAATGTTGCTTAGTCGACAGCTGAGCTGTTGCCTGCAGCAAAACTCCAGACTGCTTGTATTTGGTAAGTGGTTTTTTATACTGTCTTCGTTTGTATTTGGTGAGCATTCACTTTATACTCGTGGACAGAGTTCCAGTCTGGACATTGCTGGAACTTGTCCGGTGGTGTTGAATCTTTAAAACGTGAGGAGTATGATCTTCTGAATCTTAGATAATGATGCAGTTGTGGTCCAGAAGTGGCCTGCAACAGAGCTGGGGGGGGGTGGTTTTTTGGTTTGGTTTGGTTTTTTTTATTCTGCAAACAAGAAGTCAGTTAATAACTTGCACTGTAAACATGCCAACTGAAAGGAAGCTCTGTTCTTCCTTTCTGGCGCTGCGTGGTGCAGAGATGAAACAATCGTCCATCAAAATGAGCCAGGTTTTGGTGTTGTGCTGTGGAGCATGACCCTGCTTCCCTTCCCCTGTGGAGGGGCTGCGTATGGCTGACGTGAAGAGGTGGCCCTCGCTGGGGATGAGTGTGTCTGCCTGCAGTTAGCTCCAGTGTGAGACAAGATGCTACCACGCAGCATCAAACTACTTTCTCCTAAGTGTGTAACTGCAAGTTCCTGCTTGGCCCCGACTTGTAACTTAGCATGTGTATATTAAACTTGCAATCTCTGAAACAGATAAAAAATCTAAAATTCTATTGACTTTGTTGGCCAAAGCAGTGTAGTGTCTAAGATCTGGCATCCATTTGGTGTGCTGTTACACTGAATACAGTATGGGTGTGTGGCTTCTTCGGTGGCCAAGTAAAAATTAATGTTTCTTCTCTCCCCCAGCCCTTCTTCTGCAGCACCACTGTGCTCCTGCCACTGCCAGGCAAACACAGACCCCTTCTGTTTGCTTGGAAGCTTAAACGTGATTGATTTCCTTTTAAATAACACACTTTGGGGAGCAGCTGACCTTTGGGTAAAGAACACAAAGTCTGGTCTCAGAACTATTGTACAAGTATTAGGTCAGTGTTTCGGTAGAGGATGCGCTTCTATTTCTGGTAGTGACGCACAGATCGTGGCACTGGGTGAGAGCAGGGATCGTTTGGCCAGCCCTGGACAGTGGAAAGTGCTGGGAGCAATCAGGCCTTTGTTAATTGGCAGTCCTTGGAGCTAATGTGTCATCTCGCCATCACTTAATGCTCCCTGTCTCTCTGTGTCTTGCACACTTCTGTGCTGCTTCTCGACCACAAAGACAAACACCTTGCACGTGTGCGAGATACTTGAGGTCACTGGGGGCATGTGCACGCGCTCGTTCTCCCTTTCTCAGCATTCAGTAAAAAAAAGGAAAGTTCTCCTGGTTCCTTTAACCCATCCTTGCTCTTGGGAAACCTGTAGGTGGGAAAAAGTGTTCAAATATTGAAGCAAAGAATGGAGGGCCTTGGCTGCTGGGGGTGTGACAGATCTGTGTCCTTTGGAACCGAATGCTCTGTGTGTTTGTCTGGGGATTAGAAAAAGAGGGAGCAAGAGGAGTGCCCCTCACTGGAAAGAAATGTCCTGGCAGTTTTTTAGCCTGCATCATTCCAGGCATGAGGCTCTAACACTTGGAGAACAATGTAGAGCTTCAGGACATTTTTCTTCAGCCCCAGCTAAAGTTACCCTGCTGCTGGGCCCTGCTGTTTGTAGGGAAATGCTGAGGATGATGTCCAGGAGCTCTCTGCTCCAGAGTGCTCTTCCCTGAGGTATTTTTGAGCACTTAAGTTCAGAGCTTTACAGACTAAAAAAAGAGACTTGTACATTACTCCCACAAAAATCCTACCAAGTGATAGGTTGGTAGGATTGCCTCTTGGTAGAAGTCTCTAGGTCTGTAGGCTGTCATTTTTCAGTTGTCTGTATGCCTGTCTCAAGCAAATGTGGGAGTTAGTATCCTGCTGGTCCAGAGCATGAAATAAACTGGTTGCTGACAAAAACAGGGCATGGGGAAAGGAAGGATGTTGGCAAGTTTGCATTCACTGCAGCAAAGAATTACCTGCATGTTCACTGTTGTAAACATGTGGGAACAAAGGTGACAAAGCTTCATATTAATCAAAATACTTCTAGGAACCTTTTCCCTAGTTTTACATGGGGGATAGTGTTTAATTCTAATTCAGATGGATTTCAAGCTCTCATCTTTTAAGGACCATGGGACAAGAGATAAGCATCTGGTTAGAGAATTTTTTTTACTTAACCATTGCTTGTTGCATTCTTGTCACTAACACAGCACTAGCCTGTGGCAAGCTAACTGAAGAGGGAAAATGAAAGCCATTTAAGTTGATCAAAATGCAAAAGCTGAGCAAGACATTTGAAAGTTGATATGCAACTTAAATCTGCCCCGAAATCTAAAGCCTGTATTTGGAGTCCTTGTGCCTTCTGTAAAAATAAGTCCCACTTAGGTATGGTTTTATTTTCCTCACTTATTTGTTCGACTTGATAGATTGGCCTTAAAGCTCACTAGAATTTGAAGGGTGGCAGAGGAGCAGCAGTACCCTGAGCAGTTACCCTAATCTGTCCTGCCTGAACTGGGCTCCACTGCTGCTGTATTGAACCGAGTTCTGTAGCCCAGTGTGCTGCAAGGTGACTGCAGCTGGCAGTCTGAATGCAACCGCTTACTCCGCTTTGTGCTGGCTCTGGTTTTATCACCGTGGTAGCAAAGCTGTTCCTTGAAGGCAGGTGAAGATGAGCTGGTTGTGAGCTTGTAGGGTAGTTTGATGCCGTAATGATGAGGACAGGCTGGGACTCTAGAGATCTAGGTTCCATTTCCTACCGATTACCCTGAGGGGTTGAATTCATCTTTGAGTCTGGAAGTGGAAAGCTTGCCAAAAGGTCGGTCTTCTGCCTCGAGGTAGCATCAGTTTGCATTAGTGCATGCCCCTACCCTTCTAGGATGCTGACCTCTTCTTAAGGCCCCCAGCAGTGCAGCTTCTGCAGGCTCCCAGGCAATCTGCTGTGTTGCTGAACTCACCTTACCGTTAAAACTTTTTTCTAGTATGTAACCTGAGTTTCAAAACAGGAAAAAAAATAAAATCAGAACCTTACTATTTGTCCTATCCTCAAAGAACCTGGAAGCTGGAATGTTTATTTTCCCTTTGCAGCAGCATTTGACATATTTGAAACCTATTACCTCCCCCAAGACCTCACACTTTTTTCTGAACTGGTCTAGATACTGTTTCAGTGTCTGTTCCAGTGGGAACTGGCTGTTGATGACTCTGGAGTGCAGCCTTCCCACTGGATGAGGAGCCTTCACTTTTCTGTCTGATAAAAGTTTCCACAAAAAGCTGAGATACGTAGAAATATTAATATAAAAGCCTGTTGTTGGAAAGAGGCTCTGCTACAAGGTTAAGTTTGGACTTTAGTTCTCAGTTCCTTGAGTGAATGTAAGGCCTTTGATGTTCCTATCTGATTTCTTCTTCTTTCTGTGCTGCAAGAGGTGGCTGTGGCCATGCTGGCTGTGTTTTCCCACCTGGGCATTTCTTGTGGCTCTTCATCTCTAGAGATGTCCTGATGAGTCCTCATAGCTGTTACTCTTCTCTGTCGTGCTGCAGAGGAGGAAGGATGTTGTCACAAGTTCTGATCACAAACTCTACAAGAAAACCAGCAGTTGGATGCCCCTGTAACTGCTGGAGAGTTGATCTGGGATTATGCTGTGATGGGGCAGGGAACTGTTCTTATTCTTTCTTAGGGGAGCTTACACTTCTGTACAGCCTGGTTAGTATTGGATTCCTTTGTCCTTGGAGAATCCCATTCCAATAAAATCTCCAGTGTGTATGTGGGAGTACTGAAACACAGACACTCTCATGTGGAAGAGCTGCTGATCCTCCGGAGTAAGCAGTCTGTAAATAGAAGTCTCAGCTTTCACAATGTTATGCAATAGCAATGTTCGTTTTCTAAACATCTCAAGCTAACCTGGCCTTTTGCCATCCTCTTTCAAGATCTGTTAGTAACAGATTCTCCTTGCAACACCTAAAAGAGGACTTGGGGGAAATCACAGTCCTCCTACTTTTGGCTGCCAGGGCCTCCACACTCTAAAAATTCTTCCTGGGAGGTGGTTTGATAGACACTGTGGAGTGGAGGTTAGAGGCATGTGAGGGAGATTGCCTTTCTGCCCTCACACAGGGCAGCAGGGCAGTGGCCCTGTGTTGGACCTGGCTCTGTTAGCACTGCTTAACCCAGGGACTAGTTAACAGGAGGGCTCTCGGTGACTACCACCATCACAAAGCACGAGGTGGGTGTTTGTACATGAATGGCATTGCTGTAGCAAAGTGGTGCTGCAGTAAAAATGGCAGAGTGAGGCACCTGGTGAGCGATGAGGGGACAGAGCGTGGCCTCTGGGATGAAATCTTCCTCAGACAGAGTCAAAACAAAGGAGGTATTGATGCAGCCATTCCTCACAGTGTCCAAGTGCTTGGAAAAACCTTAGCCAGAGTGGGAGGGCCTCCCGAGCTGTGCTCTGTGTGCAGGGCCTCGGGCTCCTGGAAGCAAGAGGCAGCACCCGTGCCTGGGGTTGTTTGGAGCCTGGAGGACAAAATGTTGCAGAGGATCCCGAGAGAGGGGTGCCAGAAACCTCATGAGTCTTCATACAGGGGGTGGGCAGACTGTCTTCCAGCAGGGCTCTGGTGTCAGTGCCTTTTAAGAGCGACCAGAGCCTGGACAGTAAGGGCAGCCTGAGACTGGAATGAGAAGGGCTGGCCGAGGAGGAGCAGTGCTGTGGCAGTACCTTTCTGGTCAGTTAACTCATCAGCATTAAGTGGAGATCTCAGCAAGCAAAACCCACTGTGCTTCCTTTCGTTTCATTTTCCTGAGCGTTTGGACAGTCCCCAAGCACTGAGGCAGCACTACTCTTCAAAAGGCTTCAGCTGTGGGGCAGTAAGACTGTTTCTTGCTCTTCAGATGCTCTTGGAGGAGGAGACCTCTGCGTCTGAGTGCCAGTGACTTGTACAACCTCTGTGTGTCAGTACAGAGGCTGAGCTCTTTACAGGACCTGGCCATTTAGACTCTCATTAAAATTCCTGATCAGAGTCCCAATTTACTTAAATTAGAGGAGGAAAAAAGAAGAGTTAAGAGGTGAAACAGGGAAACCATGTTTTCTTGTTCTTAAAATTTGGGTTGTTTTATTTTTAACCAACCCTGTGAACAGGGATGTGTATCTGATGAGTAGTGAAGTGGGCTATTTGGAAGAAATCCTTGCTAGATTGATGACCTTGCTGGAAATGGTGTGAATTTGTGCCAATCATTTATGTTATGCTCTCAAAAGGGATAAGAGCTTAATTTAAAAAAAATAAAAGGTTGAGGATTAGCTCCACTTTTGTTGTTGATTTTGCTATCAAAGGCTTTGTTAGTATGCTGAGGTTTGGGGGTTTTTGGGTGTTGCTCTAGCCTGTATTCTTCATCCACTACCTAAGGGGAAGATAAAAGCTCCACTGTTTGAAATCCTTTGATCAGATAACATATTTTTATGGCAAGCTGTTCCTTCAAATGCAATCCCATAGTGTTTGCCTGAGCTAGGAGGTGGAATGACTCTGGCAAGGGTAAGGATCAGTAAATTGGTATAGCTGCCATCATACTGGCATTAATAAAATGCCATACTCTGTGGGCACCTGAAAACAAGCGTATAAAATTAAACTTGTATTGTGAATCAGCCTAGAAATGGCTTGTAGAGCCTGATGACATGCAGCATGCTTCAAGAGATGAGCAAATGAAGGGAAATCTCTCATTTGTGTTGCTCATTTTTTAGCTGGCTCTGGTTGGCAGACTTGCTGAAAATGATTGTGGTTCAGATAAGCTGCTCCTGAAACTGTTGTTTAAAAAAACAATGTCTCACAAATTGACCACGTAACGACTTCGATAAAAGTGATCTTTAAATCAGCTCTTCTTCTGGGAAGCCCTGCACATTTAGTTTCACTTGACCAGTCTTTGCTGTCTATGAAAACCTGTCTGTTGACAGACAGAGGCTGTGTCAGCGTGAATTAGTGCAGCCCTGCACGGTGAAGTGCTGCTCATTTCTAATCTCTCTTATGTGCCCTTAGCAAATATCTAGTTCAACATACCTATGCAAAAGAGGCTGTGGCATAAAGAGTAGCAAAAAGGTGATGATGATCTATGAAGAGGGATGACTATTCCTGATCTTTGTTACACAGCCTGGCTGATGGAGGCAACCTCTTCTTGACTTGTGATGTGAAGTGGGGATCCTAACAGTGGAATAGGCTCTGAATGAATCCTGCTGTACAGCTCTGTAAATACCAGAGTTTTCAGAGGGGAGAGGGTGCCCTTGGCAATATCCACAGCAGAACTTTCTTAGGGAAATAACTATAATTTGTGTTTTATTTAGAGTCCTCATCTGTTAAGATACTTCACAGATTGTCCTTTAGGGAGCTGGAAGAGGGAAAATAGAACCCACGCCTCTCAGGTGACGGCTGGGAAATCTCTGACCATTGGCTTCAGTTTTAGAGCCTGGTGATCAGGCAGCTCCTCTGTTTGCAGGAGTGCCTGGGTTGTTACCAGAAGAGGAAATCTGTCCAAACAAGTGCATTTTAGGAGATCTTGGTTAAAAGGCCTAAGGCAGACAGTGTTCCTGGGTAAGCTGCTGCTCTGTATGGGAGGACCCTGGGGGAAGGATGGAGGGGATGCAGCAGCACAGGGACTCTGGCAGCAGAGCAGCAGGAAGGGCTGGGGAAGTGGCAGATGAAGAGGACCATGCACACAGGTTACAGTTCCCCTGTCTTAAATTCACATCTGCGTCACACATTTCCAAGTGTGCTGCTGGGTTTCCCTGTCTTGCCTGTGCTGCTGACCACCAAAATGTCCTGTATATCCCGTGTCACTCTGGGTGCCTTCCCCTTCACCATACCAAGTAGCACTCGGGAGAAGCGCTTGCTGCTGGTTTGCTGGGATCTCCAGTGGGGAAGGAGCAGAGAGCACAAAGGGTTTAGTTTGGTCTCTTTCCCTCTTTTAGACTTCATAGTGCATCTAGTAAATCTACAGCTTTAATGGCGATGAATTGTGTCGCTTTTGATCTTTTAAATGCAGGAGGTTTTTTTCCTCCAGTGGAGCAGTTGTCATGTGGTCTCCAATTTACATGAATGCCAAGCAGAATGACACAAAAATGAAGTGGTGTTGCTGTAATGAAACCTATTAATAGCTTTGCGGAGTGGCACTGACGCATCTCAGCTATAAGGGCTTGGAATTAAAGCCAAGGAGAATAATTATCTTTACAGACTAAGTTTTCCCAAAATGAGCAGTGAATTTAAGTGCTCAGAGATGCTTTCAAAGGGCTGTGATTTTTTTTTATTTTTCAGATAAGGTTTCTAAAAATCAAGCTTGCTCAAGACATCTCAGCTTGGGCTGCCAGAAACCAAGGCAAAGGTCTCTAATCACTGTTGGAAATTTTGGCCAAAGGGCTGTATTCAAATCACTGCTGGGCAGTATCATCCTGTAGCTTCTGTGGTGGGGGCTGGAAGGGACTTCTGGAGATCGAGTCCAATGCCCCTGCCAGGGCAGGCCACAAATGTCTACATGAGTTTTGAAAGCAGAGACTTGCTCAAGGCGTAATGGACAGGTCCAACAGCAGAGGTGGGAAGGGGTGTGCTCTCTGCTTTACAGCAGGATTTGCCTCTGTTTCTCTAGCGTTGCCTGGTCAGTTCACGCTTTGGATTTAGTTCAGGCAGTACAATGCAATTGGGCTCATCTGTCAAGTGTTCTCAGGTAAGGTATGGATATTTATTCTTTGAGGAGAGCACAGAAGATATGGTTTATACTCAGTTTTTCATTATTTCTTACAGGACACAGATATATCAGTCAAGCTGCAGCTAAAATTGATGTGGATTTTGATTATGATGGACCTCTCATGAAGACAGAAGTTCCAGGACCACGATCTAGAGTAAGTTCCCAAGTAATAACTTGTTTGTGGGTTTTTTTTTACCTTTAGCTATGTTTAACTTGCAAGGAAACAAATTTCATTCCAAACCTTAAATCTGATACGAATAAACATCATTTCACAACAGTTTATGCCCATTTCTATCATGATGTTGAGAATGAAAAGCTCATTAAAGAAATGCACCTCTGTGAGAGAAAGATGAATTTTGACTGCCAACTTCCAGTGTGGAGTCACTGGAAACAAAAGAGCATCAGTCTGATGACAAATCTCATCAGGCTTGCTTACTCCTGCTGAAGCAGAAACTTGTTGGCCGTTTATGATGCGAAATGATGCTCTGGTTTTGAAATGAAGTAGGAGTTTCAATTTGCTGGATATTGTGTTACTCTGGCAGAGTCAGTAGTTGTGTGCTTGAGGTTTTTTGTGGATTGGTTTTTTTTTGGTTGGTTTTGTTTGTTTGTTTTTCTAAAGGAGCTGTGTTTCTAGAACCAGTGTGCAGTGTCCCTTCTGTGTGTCTGGCTTCTCTTGTTTTCTCATTTCTCTCTTGTTTTCTTAGTTCAGTTGATCAGTACAGAAGAGGCAGCTTTCCCCTGCTGCAGATTTACAGTGGCACTGTGCAGCCCATGTAGTTCTGCCTGCCAGTTACTTTTACACTGTAATACTTGCAAGATGCACTAGGCAAGTTCAGGTGCTAGGTAGAGTTGCCTGATAAGCACATAGGAGAGTAAGCTTTGCATATGATTTATGTGATTGTAAAGAAAGAATCATACATTCTTCATTGTTTGGTAATTACATACCTGAGACTCTTTGATGTTTGTTTTTCTACAGGAATTAATGAAGCAGTTGAATGGCATTCAGGTAATTTGTCAAGTTTTCTGAGTTTGGGGGTGTTAATACTGTGCTACCAATTTTGTATGTTTACTTTCATACAGAAATCCCAAGGTGAAACACTGACTCTGGGTTTCCACTCTGAGTATATTATGTATGGTGGTATATTCTGAATACTGCACAGTTATTTTTCTAGGATCAGTCTTTATTCTTTAAACACAGTGGCCAGTGAAAACATAGGTATATTTGATCTTGAGCTTAAAAGTATGTCAACCTAAGTGTGTACTGCCTTCCCAAGATAAGTAATTCCTTAGTCTGTGCTTCATTTTGATATAAAAAGTACCTACTTGCCCTTTTAACAGTCCCTCTATAAAAATAGCTCTACAGTTAATTGCCATGCTATGAATATAACATGTCTTTGTATCTTATCATTAGATATTTATATCAGATTAGTTGCACCTTCCTACACACTGCTACTTTTTACAGCATTAATTGTTTGGTTTTTTCCTTTAAGAATGCAGAAGCTGTACACTTTTTTTGCAATTATGAAGAGAGCAGAGGGAACTACCTGGTAGATGTAGATGGCAATCGCATGCTGGATCTCTACTCTCAGATTTCATCCATTCCAATAGGTAGGAGACAGTTCTACCAAACCTTTCTCCTTTGTCCTCAAGCTGTCATCTCCTTCAGCCACGACCAGAGAAGTTGGTTGATTAATTAATGACCCAATGGATGCGTTGGGGCAGTGAGGGTACACCTCACTGCTCTGTAGTGGGTGGTGGTGGTTTGGAATAGCTGAAGAAACTGCAAATTCAATATCTACAGCTCACTTGAAGTACATGGTGTTACCTGGAAGAAATGCAAATTCCACAATTTAGGTTGGCTTTGTTTGTTTGGAGTTGTGTACTTTGTGATTCTGTAACACTATGTTACTGTTTAAAACATTAACAGACATAACTAAACACTTTAACGTTAAATTTTAAGTGTGAGTTAAGATTTCTGTCTCTGAAGAATGCAGAAAAGGATTTGGCCATGTGGACTGCAGTGGGATGAAACAAGACCAAACAGTGACCTGTGGTGCTGAGTGAAAGCAAAGGTGGCAGGCAGGTCATCTGGGACTTGTCAAGTGATTGGGAAACTCTGTTGGGTTTTTTTTGTTGCTGGTTTTTTTTTTTTTTCTTCTCCTGAAGCCTTTCAAGAAGGAAATGGAGCAAGGCAGAGATGTAGGCCCCAAGTGTGAGGAACAGAGGTTTCACCAGATACTCAGTTGTTTGTTCATCTCATGTACCCTTCTCAGTTGCTTAAAAATACCTTTCTGCAGAAGCAAAAAGAGCAGAAGTGCTGGAATAATTGCAAAGGTAGATGTTGTGCTATGTATAGAAACTGTGATGACTCAAAATCATCCCTACAGGCCTCCTTCTTTGGGAAACAGGATTTTCTGATCTTCAGGTCATTACTAAATTTTTGGCATCTAAGACCTTGTGGCTGCAGTGGGTTTTCTGTTATCCCAGTCTTCTCTGCAGACAGTTAATACATTTTGCTCCCTTGTAGCACCTCAGTAAGTGGGAAATCATTCCAGAACTCTTCAATGTTTGTATCTTACTCTCAGCAATGCAAGTGCTAGATATTTTTTTATCTTTCAGAGGCTGCATTAAGGTAACTTTGTCACTGCAAATGTGGAAATAGGGGTGAGACAGAAGAGCACAGTGCTTGTATTTCAGTGCTCATCTTACTTAAATGGGATTGTATTTTATGTTTCTAGGAAAGGAAGAGCATTTAGTGCTCAGGATGGCACTCGGCACCCCTCTCACCCCCCCAGTCTTCCCACAAGAAATGCTGATTTGGAGGAACTAGGGCACAGTCATTTAGTCAAAGTCAATGCATACTCCAGAAAAAAGAAATTAGGGTTGTACAGAGAGTGCACCGAGGCTTTCTAACCTCATGCTGATGAAGTGGGCATACCTCCCTGAGTGTAGTCTTTGTGTGCAAAATATTTAAGTATTAGCAGGGAAATACTTTTCTTAATGGGCAGAAATGTGCAGGGAC
Organism: Chloroceryle aenea; assembly: GCA_013399075.1. Classification (NCBI taxonomy): domain Eukaryota; kingdom Metazoa; phylum Chordata; class Aves; order Coraciiformes; family Cerylidae; genus Chloroceryle; species Chloroceryle aenea. The sequence continues at coordinate 1,188,759 of VWZY01010114.1, forward strand.
TTCTGTAGTTTTATTTCTATCATTGAGTGAAGCTGGTGACAGAGATACAAAACTCCAGTACCTGTAACTGATGCTCAGCTAAGCCATCCAGTTCCTCCTTCATTTGTGGCAATGGCCTCCTGAGGATAAACTGGTTGGTTTTTGTCCCAGAGTATGTGTTCCTAAGTCTGGAAGGGACTACAGTACACTGCTTCATACACCTTCTAAAATAATGGCTCAGTGATGTGCAGCAACAAGAAGTAGGTGGGAATTTAATACTTCTAGGCTGACTTCAATCTAACTGAACACACAGCATTCATTTATTTTTAAGTTGTACCGAATGACAAGACTGACTCTCTGAAGCTGCATGAGCTGCTAATGGTGTCCCTCTTAATGACAGTGAAGTTCTAGGCTGAGACACCGAAACAAGATCACAAGGTGCTTGTTAGTCATCTGTGCTTATCTCTCTGCAAGTAAATCCAATAAAACCTTTTATGAATCTGTCAGGACTCCACAAGATTTAATAATGATTTGCTGCACTAGAATATATTTATCATCAGAGGTTGAGAGGTAATAAGTGCCTGTGTGGAGAGATAAGAATTAAAGTATAAAAAACCTCTAGGCAAAGATATCCTGGGCTGTTTCTTCCTGAAAAACAAAAATGGAACCAGTTTTTAACCACACAGGTTTTGGGAAGTTGCAGCACAGCATACTACTTAAACCTTAAACCAGCAAACTCCTTAAATCTGAGCTTTCTCAGAGAGTTAGGAACCCCACGGAGCCAAATGCAAGAGGGGATTGGCTCTGTCGATGTGTTTGCTAGCAAACATTCTGGAACAGCAAATGAAGCAATCTGTTTTTCAGTGCTGGGAAGGTCTGGCTCTGTCTGTGGAGATGCAGAGAGGTGTAATTTGATGTTATTGACAGCAGCCTGCTGCTCTGTTGAAATGGATTCTTGGGGCTTTCTCCGGCTTGTTATTTTAGCCATCTCCGTTTGTTTTTTCCCTGTTTGTGGCCAGGCACATTAATGGGCCTGGAGGACATGTACTTTCTGTTGTGTTGACCTAGACACACAGCAAGAGTGATGAAGCAGGTGCCCTTCTCTTAAGAGCCAGCTCTGTCACATCTTCTAGAGAGTATTTGAGAGCAGATTCGTAGAGGTACAAAGCCCCACGTTGGTTATGGCAATGAAACAAGTTACTGTCTGTCTGCCAGCTCCATCTAGAGCTTTTTGACTTTGTCTACCACCATTATATAATGATTATTTAACCATTTAGTTCTTCCCGGTGTTAGTTTTATGGCTATGAACCCATGTACCACTTCAGCATCTTTCTACACACCTACCTACTCTTTCAGGAACAGTCAGGCCTTAAGGATTCTCTCTTCTTTTACTGGGGCGTGTTTGAAGATGCACCAGGGTAGTAGGGAGTGTTAGGAGGAAGACAGGGCCACCAGCCTGCAGTTAAGAGAATGGGAGAGATGTCTTGTGTGGGTGGAAGAGGGTAAGTTATCCATAATAGAAGCCTTGGATTTGTGTTACAAAAGAGAAGATGCAAAGATCTCTGCGTTCTTCATGCATCTGAACACCAGCAACAGACTTAGACGTTTTTACACTCAATACCAGAGTCAATGGTTAAGCCTCCAAAGCAATGGTAGCTATTTGTAAGAAATTTCTTGTGAGGTTTAGCTTGGAGGTTTCTCAAACACTAGGTATACTCTTAACACTGCTCTCAGAGGTGGCTTCAGCTCTCAGCCACACAGCTTTCAACTGTGTCATTCCCTCCAACCCAACGCCAGTTCTTCCCTTGACAGCATATGCAGTGCAGACAGTTGTCTGTGTCCCAAATAACCACTTGTATTCTCTTTAAAAATAATTTTAACAGATTCTTTGCAGCATAACGTTAAGTTAAAACAAGCTGGATATTTCCTTGTTTTGAACTAAAATACTCGATGGAATTTAGAACTGATTTGGTACCAGAGTATCCCAGTGCTCCGTTGTTCAGACAGGATAATCAGGGCTGTTGTTCCTTAGCTAGGAGTTCAGAGGTGTGATAGATAAGCTTTTGTAATAAAATTAGAGTGGTCTGACTTCTTCAGCAGTAGGGAAGGTGAGGTCTCCAACTGGTTCTGTAAGGGGAATATAAAAGATGATGTTGATCTCTGGCTTTGGCATTTCATACATTAGAAATCAGGCTTAAAATGATGTTTTTCTGGGCTTCGTTGAAGTGATTTTTGTTGGTTTTCTTTGGGGTTTTTTGTTTTTTACATCAGAAGTATTTACCTCTAAGCAAGCAAGTTATCCCATAGAACATCAGTGGGTATAAATTAAGCAACTTTGTTGTGTTAAACCCAAAGAATTCTTAGTATCTTGATGTTTCTGGGTAAAAAGGACCAATTGTTGCATCTTTTTCCAAATAAAAGTTTGTCAAAGTCAGGAAAAAGAAAGAAAGGAAATAAAAAACAAAAAAAGCTGATCATAAGAGCAAGTGAAAAGTGCATAATCTCCTCTTTAGAATGAGACAGCAATTTTTAAACAGGTTATTTTATGCTTATGCATAGCTGATGTATGTAAACCTATGACTGAGAAGGAAAGATTTCCAGATGGTGTCATGGAATAACTAATGGAGAGACGGAGGTTTCCAAGTGTACAGCTGTCTATACAAACAGCCTCTTGGTGCTGGTGGAATTGTTAGTGATGGTGCACGAGCCCCTGCAGCATGCAGGGAAAGCCCAGCAGCCTGCCTGCCAGCACGTGTGTGTGTAAGGTGACGTGGGGGCCGGGGTGTGCTTGTCACAAACCCCAGCTGGGCAGCGTCTTGCGTGGAGCGAGCGTTTGAGGGCATTGCGATGAACGCTGTCCAGCCACGACAGATGTCGAGGAGCACGGTCAAGCCCTGGGCAAAATTCTGCTGGCCTCCCAGGGCTTATCCCTGCTGGGTCTGCTGTACTGTGCTCAGTGATGGGAAACCAGCTCGGAGAACAGAGCTGCTGTGCTAGTAACGCTACCTTGCACCGTGCGCTCTGTCTGCTGAGTGAGCGGCAAAAAGCCCTCGCTGATATTTTGCCAGTACATTAGAAGGCACTGAAATTGCAATTGCTAAATGAGCTTTGTTTGGGAAATCAGAAAATGTGGATTTTTGCTTGTTTGTTTCTTATGGTCAGCTACCAAAGGCTGGGGAATTGCATGGAAGAAAAGCATAAAGGGGGGAGTATTTGTTCCTAAGTTCATTATACAATGAGAAAAAATCGACTCACTTAAAAAGCACAGTGGGAGGAAAAAAGCTCTGTTATTGTGCTAGGAATAATCAGCTTGATATTCAAGGAGAGTAAAAATTGCTATGAGACCAGAAGTGTAGCACCAGCTGCTCTAAATGGATGGAGCTGCATGGGGCACTCCCACTGTGGCTCCGCGTGGCAGAATCCATTTCTGAAATCCACGGTGGGCGGTCAGTGCTCGGGGCAGCTGTGGGACGGGCAGAGCGGGGTTAGGGTGAGTGAGAAGAGAACTGCTTTAGGCAGAAGAAACTGGAGACACTTCTGTGCCACAGCTACACAGTGGCTCTCGGAAGCAGTGGCTTGTGGGCTGCACTGGCTTTTAACTGCGGGAGAGGAGAGGCTCTTGTGTGGTACTGTAGAGAAACCAAATAGGTGTGGGAAACCTAGGAAGAGACTGAGCAAGCAGTTAAGAGGATCAGTCCTGCAGTGATTGCTAGAAACTATGATTCTTCAATCAAGCCATTCAGGCAAAAGATACATGTCACATTCATCCATTTTTGCATTCAGTTTTTAACTTTCAGTACTAAAATACGTTTTGCTATTGCCTGACACAAAATTTGTACCCATGTTCCAGATGATATATTTTGTAAGAGAAGATGGGTTTGTTCTACTTGGAAAGAAGTTCTGCTATTAGTAGCTAAAACATATCCAGGTTACACAGAATCAGTCAAGCATTAAGGTTATTCACTACATTCCACTTTACATTAGTTTATTGAAACCAGATAGAAGTGGCTGTTTTCTTTCTTTGTTCTTTTTAATTAGGTTACAGCCATCCCTCTCTGATAAAGCTTCTACAGCAGCCACAGAACTTGGTAAGTGAATTAAGACATGAAGTACTTGGAGTCCTCTCCCTGCCTTATGTTTTCTTAACCTGATAATGAATGCTTAATGACTCAGTTTCAAGTATGATAGGATCTGCTTTATTTCTCACTAGATGAAAAGAGCTTGGTAGTGTTTAAGGCAACACCAAAGCCCTGGTGGAACTTTACAAGGAGTAAATCTTTGGCTCATGCAAGCACTTGGTATGTTTGCAGACAGTTTTAACTCCTAGTTCAAGCACGGTGTTTTCCAATTAACCAATGTGCTTCAGTAAAGATTTTTGACCCTGGAAGGAAACTCAAGTCCAAGAGAGAGAGGGAGAAGAGTATTCTGAATATGAAAATGATGCCCTAAGCCTGGAACGCTGTGGGTGGGTTTGGAGCAGAGTGGTGGTGGCTGGTTCCCATCTCCTAAGTACCAAGTTGACTAAGCCACTGATGTGTCCTTGAAAAATTAAAATCAGTAAACTAGAGCAGCAGGATTACTGAGTAACTGCTTCTCAAAGTATCTTCCTGTTCTCCCTAACAGTACACTTGGTGTGACTGGGAACAACTGGGATTAAATTATGGACATTGTTGAAATGAAGTTGCTTTCTATTTCAAGCTGCTTTTTTTCACTGCTTGGACAAAAGTTTTGGCTTGCATAATGATTTTGTGCAAATCTTTAAGCTGTAACATTTTGAGGCATAATGTTACAGGGATAAACTATCTGAGCTCACTGGCTTTTTGACTCCACATCACTAGATCCGTGTTGGTTGTCCTGTCTTCAGTGAGCTGAGCCACTGCTGCCTGCAAGGGCAGAGCTCAAGTGGGGGTCAGTTTCTTCTTGTACCTGCATTTTCCTTCCCAAAGAGCTTGCTGGCTCCAGCCGAGTGGAAGTTGTGAGCCAGCATGTCAGAGAAGAGCAGGTATTTGAGCCCCCTGGGCTGATTTGCTTTATGTTCTCATTTCTTCAGGTTGAGAAGCTCTGCCTTCCCCAGAACTAAAATACTTAAAAGTATTTTTCAGGAAAAATGCCAGGACTGGAAATGCTGGGATATCAAAGGCAGACCTGGATATTACAGAAGCACTAACATTTCTGAGTAATTATGTTAACTCATAAAAATTATTTCTGAGGAGATAGCAATACCTTCATTATAATGCAGCAGTGGGCAAAGTCAAACTGGGAAAAATAAACAAACCACAAACAGAAAAATGCCAAAAGTTCAAAACCAAAAAGCCTACTGTCTGGTGGCCATCTCTGATTTACCCACTGGGAAAGAAGAGGTAAGAGGCTGCCAGCAAGAAGCCTGCAGGAAAAGGGCCTGCCTCCAGAGTCCAGAAGGAAGGGCGCCAGCAGGACCCGCTCTCCCACACGAGCATGAGGGATGTCCCCTGTTCTGATTCCTGACTCCCGAGGCAGCTCGGCGGAGGGGGTGTCACTGAGCCAGTCTCCTCGTGCCTGGCTGCACACGTGGGGCTCTGGCAGGCTGCAGCTGTTCTGCAGTGAGGTTCTGCAGTGCCAAGAGCTGGGAAGAGCCAGACCTCAAGCAAAGCCGGCTGTAGAGAGGGGTGTTTGCTGGGGCTGACTGCAGGTGAAGTGCCAGCATTGCTCTGAAAGTACTTTAAGTAATACACACTGAGGTAGGGCCCTTGTTTAATGTTAACGATGGGACTGATGTTTTCTGGTAGGGATTTTTTGGTTCAGTTTGTTCATAATGCTCCATGTACCCTCTTTAGAGCCAGCTCTAAAGCCCGGACTATGCATCTGTTCATTTGAGACCACAGCAGCTTGATGCTGATGTTGTTTTTCTCGGTACTGAGTTTCTCATTAACTACAAAAGGAAAATGCACTTTGCTGCTTAATGGCAAATGCTGCCAATTGGCTGTGACGGCCCCGTAATCAAATTCACTACAAATTTATGGTCTCATATCCCTAACTTTATGTGAAAATGTACTTCTACACTGAAATAAAGTCAAGTAAGATTTCTCATACGTACTAAACCTTTTTCTCTGTCAGTAACATTGTTTATGTTTGTGGGGTTTTTAAGCTTGAACCCGTTGAAACAAATTTCTTTTTTTGGAAGTGATGTGCTTGTACAAGTTACAAATTCTGGCTTATTTTATGTGATTCTTGGTTTTCCCCAGGAATTCTGATGGCATGCTCTTACAGGTACAGTGTGGCCACTCACAGCTCTTGCTGTGGGCCACATGTCTGAATAAACGAGGATTTTCATTGAGGAAAAAGATTGAAGGATGCTGATAAATGTGGAAGCTTGAGTTGCACTGAAAACATGAATGTTTTAGAAGAGGCAGTCTTTGTCCTCTGGAGACCCCAAAGACTTAAGTCATCAAAGCTCAGTCTTTAATTTCAGTGATAATTTGTTAAAACAACAAACACCTAGAAAAGGGCAAATAATGCTGCTCTGCAGTTGGCAAACTTATTAAGCTGGTCTGTTTCTGAGCAAACTTTAAAAAGCAGCACATTGTGTATCAAGTAAGAGTACTTGCAAAGACTAAGAGGAGTGGGGAATCAATTTTAATCCATGACACGTAATTTACTTTAACTGTATAAACATGATGAATTCATCTCTATTAGTGGACTGGGGAGACTGAGGAGTTTTCCCAGAGCTGCTTTTTAGAAACTCCTGCGTGGGCAGCAGGCTCAGCTCTCCCACCAGCTGCTGTTCACTGACACCACAACCGTCTTTCCCAAAGGTGTGAAACCTGATGTGCCCACTTCATAGGACCAAGAGTGTAATTGAAGTTGGAAGGGACCTCGGGTGGTCTCTTGCACAGCCTCCTGCTCTAAGAGGGTTGGCTGTGAGAACAGACCAAGTTGCTCAGGGTGTTTAGCTGGGGTCTTGAAAACCTCCAGGGAGAGACACTGCACAACCTCTCTGGGCAACCTGTTCCCCTGCTTCACCGTTCTCTCAGGGAAGAAGCTTTTCCTTATACCCAGATCAGTACCTCTTGTGTTTTATTTATGCCCATCACTTCTTATCTTCCTCATGAAGAGCCTAGAGCCTGGCTCCATCTTCTCAGTAACCTCCACACAGATATGGGAAGGCCATGTTCCTGTTAGTCACTTCTGTGGTCACCCAGGCTCGTGCACAACACAGCTCAATGCATGAGTACAGCCAGGTTGTTTCCCAGTAGGCTATGGAATTCCACTGTTGGGAGACATCGCGTTGCATCCGTGAGGGTTGCTGCACCACGAGTGGCTCCTGGCCCGTGTCAGATCTCTGTCAGGAAATGGAAAGGAGAAAACTGGGAAGCTAGAAATCTGTTGCTGTAATGCCCAGTAAAGAATGTACCCCCAGTTCAGGCTGAGGGACTGGGAAGGGTGGCTGTGCTAACTGATGGCCCTAGTACAGGAAACCTTTACCTGCAAATCATCCAGCTCCATGAAAACAGTAATTGCTGTGAGACATCTGGGTACATCAGTCCATGTTCTTGAGCCTGGTTAAAGGCATGTTGCTGAGTAGTGAGGTGATAACACCCATGGTAGCTCCCCACTGATCTCCTTGCTGCACTGTGTGTTGCTGTACCTGCCAGAGGAGTCTAGAAGGGAGACAGCATGCTGTGTGCTTGTCGGGAATTGATTTTACTGTAGCATTGTGCTGCTGATCCTTGTGTGTGTGTCATCTTCCTCAGATGTAGCCCCTATCCTTGACATTTACCTTGGCTTTGTTCCCCCAAATTCCACTGTAATCATATCAGGAGGATGTTTATAACCAGAGTTCTGAAATGGTCTGTCTTGAAGCTCAGTAAGGAAGAAGGTGCTGCTATCCTAACTGAATTTAGATTTAGCTGCTCAAACTGAAGGCAAGTAATTAATTTTTAAAGTGTATTTCCTGTGTATAAAGAAAATTGAGATCGAGCAACTCTAAATGGCAATATTGGAGAGCAAATGTCAGTATCAGTTGGCACGCACCTTTTCTGAAGTGTCCTGCAAGAATGAAGTTGTAAGGATTAGACAGAAAATCATATTCAAAGATATGAATATTATTCCCTGGTTTTAAAACTCCTTGTGCCGAGACTACAAATTTCTGGCTGGTGTTTGTAAGCAGAATAAAATGTAACTGACTTGATAGCATCATGGTGTTTTTCATGTTATATTAAAATATTTTTTCTTCCTTTGTATTTGTAGAGCACTTTTATCAACAGACCTGCTCTAGGGATTTTACCTCCAGAGAACTTTGCAGAGAGACTGAAGGAATCTTTGCTGTCGGTAAGTCTGAGATAGCAGTGATGAGTCACCATGTCACGTATCTAGGGACAGGGGCATATCAAAGGATGATGCAGATTCTAATAGGAAGCATTAGAGGTTGGCTGTTTGTCCACCTGCCTTCCCATGCAAGCCATGAGACCCTTGAACCTTCTCCTCTGGCTTGACAGCTGAATGTGAGAGGGTGACATGTCTGCTCTGCACTGATACTGCCTGTTTCATTCTGGACTCAAGAACTGATGAGAAAACACAATCTCACCAACTTCTGTTCATTATGCTTTTGTAAGAGGCAGTGGAGTAAGTGGCTTGTTTGTCTTGATTTAAATTTGAAGATCCTTGGGACTGAAACTGAGTCAAACCTTCTCAGCTGCAGTTGAAATTGGCTTTCTGCAGCCTAGCCGCAGTTGGTCTCCCCTCACGCTGCAGCTTATGATCTTGAGATCAGAATTATCATCACTTTTTGCACTCCACTGGTGCTTAATATCCTGGAGTAATTTTCCATCTTCATTGACAGGTGGCTCCTAAGGGCCTGTCACAGGTGGTGACCATGTCCTGTGGATCCTGCTCTAATGAAAACGCCTTTAAAGCAATCTTTATGTGGTACAGAGTGAGTAAAATATTAAGATGTGTTTTGTGGGTTTAGACATAGAAATGAGTATTTAGTCATCATCATCATTTAGTCATGTTACTGTAAATCAAAGAAAAGCTTGGGGGTTATTTGTTCACGATGTTCCTTATGTCCAACCTAATATAAAAATCTTTACGTTTGAGCTTTCACTGTATTTTGACACCACTTCAGAAATTATAAGGCAATAAAATGTTGATTGCAGTCAGTATGTGAGAGTTAGAGTCAGTGTCTTCATTGGCTCAGATTTGGAACACCAGCACTACTAAAGGGTTACAAGTACAGGAAAAGTATCTATAGAGTTTTTTGGTTTCTTTTGCAGAACAAGGAGAGGGGCCATAATAATGTCACAAAAGAGGAACTGGAATCTTGCATGATTAACCAGGTAACATTTGTTCTTTATCAAACCTACAGATGTACCATTGGCTTGGTTTTATAGGGGAAGACCAAGAGGAAGAAATTATTTTACTATCTCTTAAGTGTAATCTCAGTTTTATAAATTTAGGAAATGGTGAAATACAAACAACTCTCAACAAATACCAAGACCTGCTGTTTGTATTCTTTCACGTCCTTCCCAGCTGTGATCTGAATTTGTATTTTGAGATAGGGTGGAGGGTTAGCTCCGGGTATACCCTTTTATTAAACTCCAGGTAGTAAGCAGTTTGCTGGCTTTTGCCATGGTTCCTTTCATTCTTGGAAGAGTGAGTCATCAGGAAAGCCCAGGGCGGCCGGCACGGGGCCACCCCAGCCTCTCCTCACCACGGCCTGGTAGCCAGCCCTGGGCATGGCCACCCCGTACACACGGGCTCTGCTTTGCACAGAAAGGGGCTCGCTGTAGCGAGCGCTCAGCCTTTGTGCGAGCCCGTGTGTGAAGAGCTGTGGTACAGAATAAACTGCCAAGTGTCATTGGTATTACTGATGTACGTTGGGAGATCAGGCAGCTTTCTGGGGATGATCAGTGTCTGTTTCAGTGGTGTTCCAATGTCAATTCGCGGTGCCTAGCAGCGGGAGAGGAGAGTCATCTGTGTGCTGGGAGAGGCAGCAGCTTGGCCACAGCCCCCCTGCTGGCTCTGGTCACGGGTGTGTGCCTGGGTCATGGCAGGCACCCGCAGCTGCCCACGGCACCGCCTGCTGACTGCCCTCCTCTCCACTCTCCTCTGCTCGCAGCCCCCCGGCTGTCCTGACTACACCATGCTCTCCTTCATGGGCGGCTTCCACGGGAGGACCATGGGTAAGCAAAGCGCTGCGGGCAGCACATCCCTTCCCTTGCCCTCCTCCCAGCCACTGCAGTCAGCTGTCACTTCTCTGGCCTTTTGGAAATGTGGGGTGGTTTTTTCCCTCGGTCAGATAGCACCGGTGGAGAAGCTGTGGTATTTTTTTGGTTCAGAAAGTCTCTTTCATTCTGAATCCAAGTTTTCCTGTCTAAACTAGCAAAAGCCTAACTCCGGGGGAAAAATCACCACAATATACAAACAAGATGTCACTCGTTGTTACCGGTTTATATTGGGCTTGGTCCCTGTTCTAAAAGGGTTACCCAGCAAGCATGCTGCAGTTCTGAGCTTTGTGAGCAGTTGTTGTTGGGCAGGTGAAACCCAGCCTGTCTGAGCAGCCTGTTCCTCTGGAACAGTGCATGTGGAAACCAATGCTTAAAAGCTAGAGCAATCCACTTCAGCCTGACCAAATCTGATTACCCAGTATTTAAAAACATGCATCAATCAATTAAGAGAATTCCACAGTCCTAGTGACAGGCAATTTTTCACCTCCTGGTAGCTTTTTTTCTGCGTTGTTCCCAGACAGGTATTCTTTTAATTTTTGCTTTTCTGGGTTTAGGTTGCCTAGCTACAACTCACTCTAAGGCAATTCACAAGTTGGACATTCCGTCGCTGGACTGGCCTATTGCTCCATTTCCAAGGCTAAAGTATCCTCTGGAAGACTTTGTGAAAGAGAATCAACAGGAAGAAGCCCGTTGTTTAGAGGAGGTAAAAATTTCACTGGCAGCTTTCTGGTGGTTTTGTTTTGAAGTAGTGAATGGTGTTAGTGGGATTAAGTGCTGCTCACTAAAATGTTTTCAGGGATTGGGACAGCATGTGATTAAACCAGCATTCACTGTTGTTTACAGTCAGAAGTTTGTTGCTGCCTTTCAGAACAGCTTTCTGTGACTTAAAGCTCTACATGCAACTAATTGCAGTGTGTTTAGGATGGGATTTAAATTTAAGCATTGCTCAGGAACAAGAGGGCAGTGTTAAATGCTGGAGGAGCTCCTTGTTAATTCCTTGCATTTCCTGACAATTTTAACAGTCAGGAATGTCTGTGAGAAGTTGAAGTTCTGTTGCTAAGACTTAACCTTTCTGTGAGGGAAAGTGCTAATGTCCTGAACAGAGAATGTTTCATTTACAGGTGGAAGACCTGATTGTAAAGTACAGGAAAAAGAAGAAGATTGTGGCTGGAATCATTGTAGAACCAATACAGTCAGAGGGCGGGGACAATCACGCTTCAGATGACTTCTTCAGAAAGCTACGAGACATTGCCAGAAAGGTAATACAGCTGAGCATGCAGAAAACCTCTTGGTGTCTCCAGAGGCCAAGGTCAGGGTCTCGCAGACTCCCAGGGTCTCACAACTAGCACCCAAACTCTTTCCAGGTATTTTCAGGTATCATCTAGAAATGTTCAAGACTATTAAAAAAAAAATATTGTTTTCTACCTAAATTCACAAACAAAGTACATGTTTCTGTTGCCTTTCTGAAAAAATAGCTGAATTCTGAGTTGTGAAATGTAATGCACAGTGGGAGCACTGGTTTGGGGGCCGAGGAGGGAGGCTGGGAGTGGTGAATGGAGAGGAAGGAGGGATGTTGAATGTAATTAGCTTGCATTCCTCTGGGGAGGCACTGCTCTGTTGGAAATGAGTGCTCATGTTCACTACTCTTTCTGCCTCCGCAGCACGGCTGTGCATTCTTGGTGGATGAGGTGCAGACAGGAGGTGGCTGCACGGGAAAATTCTGGGCGCATGAACACTGGGGCCTGGATGACCCAGCTGATGTGGTAACATTCAGTAAGAAGATGATGACAGGAGGATTTTTTCACAAAGAGGAGTTCAGGCCGAATGCTGTAAGATTTTCAGTGAAACTTGAACTCTTGTGCTAACAGGTGACCCACTCATGAGGAACTGCAATGTCCAGGGAAGAGACAAGTTTTCCTTCAGTAATCAGGTTCAGCTCAATGGAGCTGCTATTTCATAGATCCTAAAGCTAGTAGGAGCAAGCAAAGAACTGGCCTTAGCCTACTGAGCTAACATTAAATACAAAATCCAACCACAAACTGACTTTTTTCCATAGGGCAGCTTGGTATCTTCAGAGCTTGTATGTCAGCAGTACAGATTCTGTCAGCATTAATGACATTTTAGATGTAAAAAAAATAAATTAATATGGGGACGAACATAAAGCTTGAATATAAAACATATAATGATAATTTCTGTGTCATCTATGGTGATGTTTCATTGAGATGTCAGAACAGCAAGACAGAATGTATTAAATTTGTAGCATGAAGTAGTTGCCTTTTGTTTCTGCTCAGCAGGGCAGCTGTAATTTGCTCTTACAAACAAAACAAACAACCCCCCCCCAAATCCCAAACAAAACCACAAAAAAAAAAAAACCAAGAAAATAGGGGGTTGGAGGGATTAGTGCATGCTTGTTCATACACCAGATGTTTGCATGAACAGTTTGATGGCTTGCTGTGCTTTGAGTGAGTTGCCTGTTAATATGTTCCACAACTCTCTTCCCACCCTTTCCCAAGCCCTATCGGATTTTTAATACCTGGCTTGGAGATCCATCCAAGAACCTTATGCTTGCTGAAGTCATTAAGGTTATTAAAACAGAAGACCTTCTGAACAATGCAACCCACGCCGGGAAAGCACTGCTGACTGGACTGCTGGATTTACAGGTAAACATCTGGAAAGATTAGAGATGAGGAGGAATCTGCTCATTGAGGGGAGCTGACCTCATCCAGTTTAAACCCCTGGACTGAGGTGCTGCAGCTTGGGCACAGACTGTAGTCATAACTTGCTGGGTTAGGTACTTCAGTGAGAGCCTAAGAAACTGTCCCCTTTGGAACTGAACTAAGCTTTCTTTTACTGACTTAAGAATGCTAGTTTTATGTAGCTTAATCCAGAATGAAGGGTGAGCCCCAAATTATCTGTAGGTATGGACTGCAGTTGCTGGAAAACTCTTGTACCACAAGCAGCTAGCATTTCATTGTCCCCAAAGTTCTTTTTAAAGGGAAGTCCCTTCATGTTTTGTTACAGTTCCATTGGGCTGTTGAAACAAGAAACTTGCAGCTTTACCTCACTTGACAAAGGGAAATTCATTCACAGCTTCAACTACAGAGCCCAGCATGAGAAAGAAAATCAAATGGACATTTAAGAGTAGGCTTGCAGATGGTCACCTCCCAAAAGGCATTTTGAACGGGATACAGCCAAAGACATTCCCTACTTCCCCCACAACTTCCAAGTCACAGCAGGCAGGAGAACACAAAATGTTACCTCCACGCTTTGAAGGGCCAGAACACAACCAGCTAACTAAAAAAGGTTGCACTTACAGAGGATGGTAACTGACAGTAAGAGAAGCATGACACTAAGCAAGCATCTTAGTGCAGCATACAAATGAGCTGGTTTCTAGCCCCATTCCGGATTATTTATGCTCCAGTATTCCTGGAGTGCACTTTAGATATAACATACTTTACACATGCTTCAGGACACTCCAAGTAAGAGTTTACTTGACCCAGCTCAGGGGTGCAGATTCATTCTTGTTTCCTGCTGAGATGTTACCTGTGTTGGGAGGACAGAACCTACCTGCAGTTGGACTCTGCAGACGTTGTCAGAAGGGGGAGATCAGGACACCAGGCTCTGAGAGAAATCCACACTTTCTGTAGCTCTGCTCCCCTGGGATGTAGGTAGCAGCAGGGTTTCCGTGTGGCAGCAGGCCAGGCAGAGCAGGGCCTGGCGGAGCAGGGCCTGGCAAGGCAGAGCAGGGTCTGGCAGGGCGGAGCAGGGCCTGGCCGGGCAGGGCCTGGCCGNGTGCGGAGCAGGGCCTGCCGCAGCTGCCGTCTGTACTTCCTCCCCTCTCTTTGCAGGCTCGTTATCCCCATCTTATCAGCAGAGTGCGGGGAAGAGGAACATTCTGTTCGTTCGACACTCCAAACGATGCTACTAGAAACAAGTTAATTACAATAGCCAGAAACAAAGGTAAGAAAGTTTGTGAGCGTGGATTAGCTTCAAATGACAAAGAGCAGCATACAGAAAGCTTTACATTCTCCTTTTTTCTATGGTGTATATGTACTATAATATGGGAGGACAGCAGTGAAATTACAAGCAGAGCTGTGTTTAGACTCTCTTGGAAATACCTCTACACCACTAAGTGCTGTATCACTGCATGGTTACCAGAGATTTAGGGAGCTGCTGTCAGCCCTCCCCGGTGAGGTGAACCTTATTTGGAGACCTGTGTCTTCGGGGGATTTGGCAAAGTTGGAAATGACTGGAGGATCCATTCTGTTCTCGTTTTAGGTGTTGTGCTGGGAGGCTGTGGCGACAGATCGATCCGTTTTCGTCCAACACTAATCTTCAAGGATCATCATGCACACCTCTTTCTAAACATCTTCAGTGACATCTTAGCAAACTTCAAGTAAAAAGCAGTTCTGTTGCACTGAACAGCTGATTATGGAATTAGTTTGCATTAATTCATGTCTTCTCTACTTACAAGATAAGTGTAAAGTCATAAACTAAGGTTTGTGTTCTGTCTGTAATCCTGCCCAAAGCAAGCTGCTCCATGCAAACTCGACCCAGGCAGAGCATTGGTACTGGTCACCAGCAGGTACATGCAGCTGTCCCACACTGTGCGTTTGTAGCTGTGGCCCTCCATCTTCTGGCTTGGGTCATACTAATTGCAGAGTCCTTCATGGCCCTGACTGTCTGTTTACCTAAACACGACCTGGTACAGTCTGTTTTCACAGGTAATCCCAGCAGATTTGTGTCCAGAAGCAGCTACAAGTATGGCATAACCCTTACAGCCACCTCTGCCATACAGAAAGTGCCATTCTCTAATGGTGGCTGGAGCAAAGTCAGTGTTTCAGGGAAAGCTTTGCTTTCCACCACTGCCAAGTACAGCATTCTTCAGAATCTCCAGCATTATTCCCCTGTGTCCAGCTGGCTGCCACCCCGGTGGGGTCTGGACAGCAGCAGCTGCTCTGTGCCCAGGATCCTCCTGCAGTGGCAGAGGCACTACCGGCCTCGGCACGCACGCAGCCCTGCAAGGCTGACCGGAGTACTCGTACTTTCCCTCATCCCGGGTTTAAAAATGTTTGAATTCTCTTACTTTTACCTGACATATGCAATCTGAGAGCTTAGAGAATCAGGTGAAGCATGGTATTTCCACCTCTGCCAGCAATATAGAATGGTGTGAGGTTATTTTACTATTTGCCCATAACATGATAGCCATTAATTTCTCTGTTACAATTTCTACGTGATTACTTGAGGTATTTTGTGAGACTACAGCAGAACTGTTTGATCCTAGCCGTGACCTGACATCAGAGCCACTGTAGTGAAGGCCTCGTCCTAATTGCACATTTACAATGCAAAATATTTCTAGTTTTCTTCTAATAGTTTGCTCTAACTCACTGTACTTCAGAGATGATCCAGGAAGCCACAAATCAAAACGTGTCAGTGGGTTGGTCATTAATTTGTTTCTCTTCAGAGAATTGTTCTGGAGGTTTCTTTACCATGTAGTCCTTGCTGCTTGTTTCAGGCTGACTTGAACTAGGCCTGGTGCCTTTCTTTTTTTCTTTTTCTCGGCTAGCAAGCATCTGGATTTTGCTTACCAAGTTTAACTTTCTGTTGTGCACTACAAAACAGGGACCACAGTGGACTTCACAGTTGCCCTATTAGGATCTGGCCGCAATTTTTAAGTCCATAACAAGAGACTGAGCAGTTAAAAGATTTATGTGCTCAACAGAGCTACCACCCTCTGCAAGGTTTCTTAACCTGCTTTGAGAAGCATTCATCGTGGGTTTCCCATTTTAGTTTTTGAGCGCTGATATTGGGAAAGTTGAACACCCTCATTTCTGCTAGCTTAAACCCAACAGGATTTCTGTAACCCTCTGCACAAACCAGAATTCTGGTACCAGCTGCTCACCACCTGAGCCGCGCTTTGCACAGAGGCTGTAGAGCTCTGGGGGAAGGACTGGTACACGGGTGTTCAGCAGAATCTCCCTGTCCTCACTGTCCTCCTGAGTGTGTTATCAGCAAGAGGAAAGGCCATCGGAGAACTGTGTTTGACAGCATTTTGGGAATTAGTTTGTCCAACAGTGCAGTAGTTTTAGTAAATGTCTCTAGCGAGTCTTGTACTTTTACAGAAGCAAAGGTCCAGTAATTTGAAGTCTTACCCCATCTTCACTTTTATTATGAATACTCTAGGTGTTTTTATAATTTTTACTGACACTCAGTAACTGTATAATTGTGTACAACATGTTAACAAAGTCATGTTAGAGAATACATAGAAAGCACTGCAGCTGAAGCATATGGAGTTAATATTGTTTACAGCATACTGTGGACAGTGCCAAATAAATGTTTAAACAAATACTTAACTACACTTCATGGTGTAACTAGTAACTGAACAAATGCCATCTCATGTGTAATCAGTATTCTTAAATAAAATATTTATAATTGAACTTCTCCAGGGCTTATTTTATACCCAGTAGATGCCTAAACTGAAGTGGGAGTGCATATTAAATAGATTCTTAGGAAGATAAGCTTCCCCAAACCACAGAGTATGCAAACAGTTCACTGTATTTGGCTGCATGTTCAGCCCAAGGACCATTTCTCTTCTGATATTGCTGCACCACACTGCACCAGCCAAAGCCACAGAGTGCAGCCCCCACACCGCTGAGGAAAAATTAACCTGTGTGCTTGAATGGCAGTTTTACCTACCTGCACCACCAGACAGGCTTCAATGCGCTTGAGGGTGAAACAGGGGAAAAAACCACTCCAACCTCCTCTCCTGGTGAGGGTCAGTTTATTTGCCAGTTTCAAATGGAGTAACAGCCAGAAAGGCAGTGTAAGGAGTTAACTTGCTTTGAAGTCTTACATGTCACAAATGCTGAGGTTTGACTGAATCTCGGCTTTAAATCCCACTCCTCATTTCTGCTGAGGTTCTGGGGTTTGTAAAAGGAGGAATTGCACTAAAGCCACAGAGTAAGACCCCTGTGCTTTGCAGGGGCTAACAAGATCAACTCTGCAAGCTCAACAGAATACAAAAGTACACATTTTCAGCCTTAATTCAACCTGGCTGTTAGGGGTCTTGCCTTCTTGGGATTTTTTGTTTCATTTTATGTAAATGCAGACTGGGGGAGTAGGGAGTGGAAAAGGTATTTGGCAACAGAGCTTCTGACCTTAGGATGTGCCCAAACACATCAAGGGATGGCAGGGACTCATTTCCCAGGCTATTTGGTAATCTTCATAGAAGACTGCTTCATTCATACAGCCCAAGATAATGCTGGTAACTTGTCCTGCAGTCTTTGGAGCTCAAGTGTTACAGCACTGATTAAATGGCATTCATACATACAAAACAAAGATGAATATATGCAAAGAAGGACAAGTGGCTCCAAATATCTGTATGACCAATAGGACCCAAGAGGGGATCGCAGACTGTCCTGTAATTCACAGCATCTGAGATTAGGTTTTTCTTTCGATTCCTTGAGAGGCTCCTGAAACACATTCAGGTCTCTGACTGACCCTTAGAGCTGAATTGTCCATGTGTTTTGTAACACACAGCTGTGTTCTGCTCAGTTATGTTCACATCCTGGAAGAGCTTGCCAAGAGACCCCCACCCCTTACACAACATGACCAGTTACCACAATTCAGCTAATGCACGGGCACCCCCCTCTCCAACATCCAGCATCACTCAGAGGGTGCACGAGGCAAGGGTCAGTTTCAGGACCCCTCCCAGCCAAACTACAGTTTGCTAAAACAAACAATGATACTGAAAGGGAGGATGCTCTGGCCAAGTTACTGCATTCACTTCAGGAGTTTTCCCGTTTCAAAACAAGGTAAGAAGCCACCTGAAAGTCAGGGTCAGCATCAGTGATTGGGCCTCCTACTGCACATTGCCAGCAGGTGCTGCTGACAGCACACCATGCACATCCCTGTATCTGACGCCAAAGTGATGCTCCTCACACCTTAAACAAGCTGCACAGACATTTAATCCAGGGGATTGTTCTTTACCGTTCTACTTTCTGCACTGAGTGCACTTAGCAGCTGGCTTTGCACAGGAAAATGACAGGAGTAGGGCAGCTTGATAAACTAAACTTTACAGAGGAATAAACACAATGAATATGCAACAAGGAAAATCATTGGGAATTATCTGCTGTATCACTCAAGTTCTCCAAATATTTGAGTAAACTTCTGTCTGTCTACAATCTGGCCATACTTGACTGTGAAATACAAAATATCTGTACTGTTGTATCGTTTGAACTGGAGAAGTATCTCCCCCTTGCTATCTCCAACGTCATCCAACGTCATCACCATCTCTCTGGGACAGTAAACATCATTCCGTCTTCCCCAGAATGTCAGGTGGGCCACTTTGACAGTACAGCCAGACTCATTCAAGTAGATGAATCCAATAATTCGTCTGAAATAGTAGCTCATACCATACAACATTACGCCAGCAAAGAACGCAATGCCTGTTGTATAGAGGAGGATGTTCTGAGACACCTGGTCTTGCAGGTAGAGGTAGAAGACAGGTGGCAGCATGACCATGGTGGTGGCAGTCTGCAACAGCTTCAGCCTGGACAGCAGCCGGCAGTACCTGATCCCTGGAAACCTGTAGACCAGTTTGAACTCCTCTGGTTTCTCATCCGCAGCCTTTTGTCGGAGCGCAGCAGCGGGGGCCGAATGGCACAGACAAGCAGGGGGCTCTCGCCATCTCCCCAGGGAATTAGGAACACAATTAGATTGCTGGTTTTGTGACTGCAAACACTGACGCGCACCCAAAAACCAGGGTGG
Organism: Chloroceryle aenea; assembly: GCA_013399075.1. NCBI lineage: Eukaryota > Metazoa > Chordata > Aves > Coraciiformes > Cerylidae > Chloroceryle > Chloroceryle aenea. Next base: position 1,207,712 of record VWZY01010114.1, read on the forward strand.
GTGAGCAGCTTCCCTTTTCCATGACCTTGTCCAGAGCTCGTTTCGTAGACATAATCCCAAAGATGGTGCCACGTGGACTTTAGTCCTAATCCTGCAGAGCCCAGCCTAAAAAGGAAATATTCCGACAGGTCATCATTTGAGTCTTCTTTTTACCCAAATCATACTCGGCTCAGCATCTGTTGCTCAGGCACCTGAGGACAGTAAGCAGAAGCCCCAGCTCACTGCAGCCTTACACTTAGAACCAGCATTGTGCTACAACACCAGTACTCGTGCTTGCAGCTCTCCTGGCAGGTGAGGTGTAAAATTCTTTCTGGTAACCTCGCTAATACCGGCATCAGCTCAATGTAGCTTTATAGCATCCCTGGCCTCTCTCTGAGCAAGGGGGAAGCGAGAGCACCAGCACCGCGGGCTGCTCCTGGGCAAAGAGTGCGAGAGAACCTGGGGCTGCCAGACAACGAAAGTGGCGAAATAACAATTTGCAGGAAAGAGCAAAGGAGAGTGTGGCCTGAGGAACGTGCAGGACACGGAAAGAAAAGAGGAGAAAGGGAACGGCTGTGCTGCCCTCGTGCCGCCACACACGCTGCGGTTCGGGCCGGTACAAGGGCTCAGACCAAGGGACGCCATCACTCGAGAGCGAGGTCCGAGGCAGACGCGCAGGCCGCTTAACTCGACGCTCAAAGACGCCGCTTCCGCCGCCACCCTCCCAGCTTGCGGCGGTGCCTCCTCCGCTCCCGGCCCTCCTCCGCCACCGCCAACCGGGCGCTCCGGCGGGGACGGTCCG
>VWZY01010114.1:1208568-1223104 GCA_013399075.1 Chloroceryle aenea
GCCGCCTAAGGCAGAAAAAGCCCGCTTTTCTTCTGCGAGATCTGCACAGGATCGCTGGTTTTAATAATTGCCGCGAAATAGAGCTTGTTGGCCCGCCGCTAAGAATGCTGACAGGTGTACCGTCTGTTTTGGAACCTAGAAAATCACAGCGGAGATGGCCGCGTTTCTGCAGGAGCTGCGTCGGAAGGTGAAGGTTGGAGTCGTGGGGGGCTCAGACTTCGAGAAGATCAAGGAGCAGCTGGGTGAGGACGGTAAGGACAGCGGGTGATGCAATGCCCTGCGCTGAACTGCTTGCAAGGAAGTGGTGAAGGTTAAATGTAGGTTAAAGCCCATTCATTGTCCTCCCTCGCTTTTAACTTTCTTTCCCTGGTTTGGCTGTGCTCGGTCTGTGAAGGCCATTGCCAGGCATTTAGAAACTGCAGCCTGCGTTTGCATTTTAGGGGGATCTCGCTGCCTTTCTAAGGGATTGTAACTGATAATGAAATCCTGGCTTTGCGACAATGCCTTAGGAAGGCATTTTACCCTTGTCGGCTTGCACTGGAACTGCCAGCTGTCAGGAGCATCCCCGCAAGATCCGACTTGCTTCATTGTGGGGTTGAGATGGACTCCTCCAGTCCTTTGAGAGGTGTTTCCTCTTCTGTATAAAAGACTTATCTGTAATGGCCTTTACGTAATTGATGCCCCGATAGCCTTCTGTAATGGCTAGAGAACCTCAGAATTTGTCTTGCAGGTGGTCTCCCCTAATCTTGCGTTGTAGTAAGAGCCTCAGACACCTCCTGTAGATGAGGAGAAAACAAAGCTAAGATGGCAGTATTTTATTTGCCCTCCAGACAGGCCGTGTGCCAGGTCTTTGTAATATTTGAGGTGTTCAGTCACTTCCTTTTACTTAATGCAAAGAGACATTTGCAGGAGAGGAAGGGCCTGTAAGGATTCTGTGATCTGAAGGGTGTGTTAATCTCGGAGAGAAATGAGAGTGACTTTGATCTCATGCTCCGTATTACGCTGCTCAGTCTGTCGTGCTTCATGATCTAATGTTTGCTGTATTACTGCGTACAGGGGAATGAGTTATAAGTTAGTCTTTTTATTTGGTTGTAGTGGTTGAAAAATTTGACTACGTTTTTCCAGAAAACGGTCTTGTAGCATACAAAGATGGGAAATTCTTGAGCAAGCAGGTAAGTGTGAAATCTCCAGTAATGTTAAAGAGAAGTTTTCTAAACGTGGTTTGCTTTGTTGCTAGAGCAGAGTCCTCTGTAACTGCCCCTCTGACTACGGCCAGAATCGCTGCTCTCACACGGTACTTCTGTGACAGGTCATTCATTCGGTGCTCTGATTCAGTCTGCACCTTAAGCATTATTCTTTAGGGTGTTCTCCAAACCAGAAGCTATTCAAGTCTGATTGAATAAGACCAGTGGATATCCTGGCACAGCCTTTCCCTCAGTTTATCCACAGGAACTGTGGCCAAGCCCTCTGCTCCTGGAGTCCCTGTGGAATATGACATTTCATAGCTGGTGTTTCTTGGGCCTTAGGGTTCAGAAGTATCTTTTCTAGCTGCTTTTTAGTCTTAGTTCAGAGTGCATCTTCTGGGATGTGGCATAAGCTAGAAGGTAATAATATAAATGTACATCTGATTCTAGATACCCTGATCTTCATTGCTTCAACCTAATAAGTGGGAGGTTAGAATGAAACGGAGATGGCCACCTTGAGCACTGGTTTCCTATTTACTGCAGTAATGATCTCTCTCTCTTCACACTACAGTAGATGTCAGGTCTGCTGTCTTTAGCCCACACTATTTCCTTCTAAAGCAGGTCCTGGTAGGGAGCATATTAAGTAAGAGTTTGGTGTTTTGGTTTAAAAAAAAACCCAACTAAGCAAAATGAAAAATGAGAGCCTTTAGTTAGTGCTGTGTGTGCATCAGCTGCGAGTTACTCCTTGAAGGTGTGTTACTGTGTGCTATTAACTGTGCCTCATTATCCGTGTTTTCCACGTGAATTGTTTTTAGACTCTCAAGCTCTGGACCCTTGGTTAAATGGTATTTGTTTTGTCAGAACATTCAGGGTCACCTGGGGGAGGACGTACTTCAAGAGCTCATCAACTACTGCCTGAGTTACATTGCGAAGATCAAACTGCCAAAGAAGAGGTGGGTGCACGAACGCCGCTCAGCGGCGCCGTCCTCCCCACCGTACGCCGTTGAGCATCAATATGCAAAGCAGGCTGCTCAGCAAAAAAAATGGGCAGTTTTTCCTGAGTATTTCCTTGGCACGCTTGGGAATCAGCAGCGTAACGCTTTCCAGAGATGAGAAGCACGCAGGAAGGTCAGCTCTGCTCGGGACATCAGCATGTAGCACGTGAGAGGGGAGATGGAGACTCTACCAAGATGGTTCTAAATGTTACTGCTTCACCCTGCAGCTGGCAGACTGAGCTGTCAGGGTTTGGGAAATGCCCTCACCAGATGCTCCAGTTGTATTTTTAAAACCAGGAGCATACCTGTAAAAGTCAGTAAGGATGATACTGAGGGTGACAGATACTCCTTGATGCCAGAGGTATTGGTTCCTACCAATGTTTGGCATTTTATGCATACAGTGAGAGGCTGAAGGAGGCACCTGATTCACGGGGTCTTCAGAATTACACAGCAGCTCATTGTGACACTGGTTTGCACAATTTTTCACCTATTTTCTGTCTTTTTCAATGCTTTTGCAGGGGCACTTTCATCGAGTTCCGAAATGGGATGATAAATGTGTCCCCCATTGGAAGAAGCTGCAGCCAAGAAGAACGAGTTGAGTTCTTTGAACTTGATAAAGTGAGTTACAACTCTTGAGTGATAGCCAACTCTTCTGGAAGAGACAGTTTTAGGGGCAGTTTTTAAAAAGCTTTTATACTTTGTGCAATTTTTGTTTTTATTTTAATTCTTTCCATGTGGTTTAACTAACTTCATGGTTCAGACTTCAGGCGATACCCAGAGTTGTTGTTGCAATAGTTAACAGTGATTACTTGCAGAAGGGACAGTGTTGGCTCCTGTTTCTTTTGACTGTCTGTCCAGGTTACCAAAAATCATACATCTACACATAGGGCTCCTGAAAAACTTGGTCGTAGACAAAGCCAGTCTCGTTGGAGTATTTATATACCAGCCTTTATCCATTCAGACCAGTAAATCTATTCTGGTCAACTCCTTAAAGCCCTGTGGAGCAGGATTTAAAAGCTGAGGTCAAACTATTCCTTTATTTTCCTTTGTACACACAGCTAAATGTGCAAGACTGAAAAGAGTGGGAGCCATGGTATCAAGAGTTCTGTTCCCTGTATACCATAATAAATGTTTCTGACCTGAAATAAAGACTGAAACCTAACTCCTCCAAAGCAGCCTTTGCCTGTGACTCAGTTAAGCCCTTTGTAAAGATATCTAAGCCTAAGGCATTTGAAAATAGCCTCTTTTGGAGTGTATGGCAGCAGCAGATTAGTACCAGTGTTGAGAATCCTGCTCTGCCTTGGTCTCCCCCTTTGTAAAACCATTTTATCATGAGTTGCAGCGTGCTGCCTTAGTATGTTCAGACAGAAGAGCAAACAAATAGCATGTAAAAAGTGAGAGCAAGTGGAAATATTCTCAGCCTGCTTTCAGTAATAATAAAATGTGGCTATATCACACTAGTCCTGGTAGCCAGACCTCTGGGTATTTTGGGGGCATTTTTTGGGGTTACCTTTTTATTGATGAATTAACACAGCACGTAACTGATGTTTTGTTTTAATAGAAAGAACGTATAAGAGAGAAATTTGTCGCTGATTTACGAAGAGAATTTGCAGGAAAAGGCCTCACATTTTCTATAGGTAATACATTAAAAGAATTGAGTTTTAAATACTGAAAGTTCACTTAATTCATGTCTTCTTATGGCTGTGATGTGCCCTTTGTGTGACAGTTCCCTCTCTGGGGTGGTGGCAAGCATTGCACACTATACTAAGCCTCTTTTTCCTCCTAAGCTTTCACCTTGTACATTTTAACTGAAACCCATCAACAGAGAACTGCCTTGCTTGTCATCAGCTCATTGTTGTGTCAGTCAGTTCACAGTCTGTTGTGTGACTGATTCTGCTCACCTTGAACCTTGTGTGCTCTGGTTCATCAGAGCTGTTTCTGAGAAGCAGCTTGGAGCAGAAATAGCACACGAGCACTGCTCCCGTAGCCCTTGGTTCTTCAGCTCTGTAGCTGCATCGTGTGGGAGGAAGGAAGGAAAATCCAAAAGCAAGTGCAAGCATAAAAAGTGGTAATAAGGAGGAATTAATTTTTCATGCATTTGTGCCTTTAGTTAATTTTCAGAATCATAAACAAGTGTGGTTGCCCTTAGTGCCACGGCACTGAACCACCACGGCAGAACTGAACTGCAGTACAGCTCTGCTAAAGCATCTTGCTGATTCTGTTTAGACACCCCCTTCAACTGGGAATCACCCTTTAATACACCCAAGTCCCAAGGATGTGGAACTGGAACAGTTGTTATCCTGTTAGAAAAAGGAGGGGAACAGCTTAATTTGTAGAAAGTCTGTTACATAGGACTTTAGTTACCCCAGGGGCTGCATTCAGGCAGCTCCCCCGTGAATAAAAAGGTGAACTACAAAGGTTCCATTTGGAGCAGTGACTGTTTGGGCTCATGCTAAGACTTCCATATTTACTGAGTAAATAACACTGTAAATCACAACCATCATAACTAACAGCCTATAAAACACTTCTCTCCTTGCACGAATTAACTCCAGGCTCTCACAACTTTTCTGGGACTTCTGCAAAGCTCCTTCTACCAAAAATCTTACCCCGTTTAGTTTTTCCTCACTTACTTATCTCTCAGCTTATTCTTGTAATAAAAGTTTGTTTGATTCCTGTCTGTCCTAGGAGGCCAGATAAGCTTTGATGTGTTCCCAGATGGCTGGGATAAGAGGTACTGCTTGGGACTCATCGCCAATGACGGATACAAGACTGTTTACTTCTTTGGAGACAAGACAATGCCCGTGAGTATAGTGCTTTGTACACACACTGCAGGGCTTCTCTTTTAAACCCCAGGTGCTGCGAGTTCTGACCCTGTTGCCTCCCCATAGAGGAACTGAAATTCTCTGTACTCCTGTCCCCAGTCACTGGGCACAGCTCAACAACTGCAGGGTGGCTCGGAGGCTTTTGGGAGCACGGAGCAGAGCGCTGAGCGGAGCTAGTGAGGGCCATGGCAAGCACTAGGCCTTGGATGAAATTAAAGGTGTCTGAACATGGCCCAAGGAATTGTGTCAGCCTTAGTTTTATAAGAACTTACAGTTTTACAGCTACAAGTTACACAGAAATTTATAGCTTTATAAACTCTAAAAGGCCAAGTTGTATAGGAAAAAGACAAGCTGTGTATTAAAAGGGTTTTTTGCCTCCCTTGACAAGAGCTGCAGTCATCCCCTGTCCCTTTGGCCTGGAGTTTCTGGACAGGTGATTTTAAACCCTGCAGCTGTCAGTGCAGCATTTTCAGTTGGGAAGGAGCAGTTGCTGCTGCTGACTCACTGGAAAGCAGTGTGGCAAACCATGTACAAAACAAGGTAACTGCTTCCTAGGGTGCACGAAGCTGTTGCTTTTGGGGATCTCTGCTCGTGCAGCTGGCAGTGTCTTTATTCCCTGAGCTTTCCTTGCCCTCCTGGGATGAGGAGCCTTTTACAAACATCACATCAGAGCAAGCAAAGCCAAAGCACTACTGCAACAGCAAAGCAGCAGTGGTCTTAAAAACTTAAAAAGAAAGAAAAGTTGGGTGGAAGGAAGAGGGTAATGCAAGTCAGTTAACTATACTGTGTGCTGGTTGGTATAGTGTTCTGTAAAAAGCTCTACCCCCTCCTATTAACAAGCAAACAAGAAAAAGCCAATACTGGACTGCTCTACAGGGCTCTAAATGGTGGTTTGCAGGTGTTTTACTATTCTGGAAGATGCCTCAGACATGACTGCTGTGCTGTCTTGTCAGAACTTCCTTTCTGTGTCCTTTTCCACCCCAAGACTGTGACACTACACTAAGTTAAAATTAAATCCTCTTCTGTTTTTTTCTCTTCTCTTTTCAGGGAGGGAATGACTATGAAATTTTCACAGACTCCAGAACAGAAGGCCACAGCGTCACCTCCCCGCAGGATACAAAAAGAATCTGTGAAGAGCTATTTTTTAAATGAAGAACTGGGAATTCACCATTACAAAACAGTTAAGACAGTTTAACTGCCCCTCCTCCTGCAGGTGGTACTGGGCTTTGCAGGGCAGTGGTGGAGTTGAAGAGAACCCTGCTGCCCAGGGGAGTTCAGCAGAGCTGCTCTAGCACCCTCCTTTCACTCTGTCCATGGGCCCAAGTACTTTTTCTTTTTGGTTCGTTGCATTCTGGGGGTTGGGTTTGTGTTGTTTTTTTCCTTTCTTGTTGGTTTTTAAGTCATCAGTAAATTTCCTTAGCTAATTAGTATTTGGGGATAATCTGCCTACAGTTGATTTATGGTCTCAAAATTGTCCTGCAGGGCTTTATCCCTCATTTTTATTTTGAGGCTCCTATTTCAAAGATGTAGGGTTTAGGTAATTTTTTTTTTCTAAAGACTGTTTTGTGCTTTAAAGACCTGAATTATAAGATGTGGCATTTTCTTGTTTAAAAATGGAAGATGAGTAAAAAAAAAAGTTATTTCAGGGGGAGGAGGGAGAAGGTAGAACAGAGCATGAGTTCCCTGACCTCACATGTTCCCATGGTTCCACTCCATCACCCCGGGAGGGCTCGACCAACCCTTGCTAAATTTCCTCCCTCGCAGAGCTGTTGTGCCAGCACACAGCACAGTTCACACTAACAGTGCTTTCTGCAGACTGGTTTTAAGTTTAAAAAATAAATGTATTGAAATGAATGAAAACAACTTGACTAGAGCAGCAAAATGTATCTCTGTCTCTGACTACAGTGCTGACATCCCTGGTAAGACACTAGGGGTAGATGAGATTTTAGTGCCAGGAAAATGTTCCTATTCCAGCTGAAGCTGGACAACTGGTGTTTGTTGTCACTACCTTCCTAATGCCAGAGGAGAAAAGCAACACGTGTACAAACGGTTTCATTTTATCATGTTATGCAAAATAATGTTTCAATTTGGCATTTTGGCAAATAAAACACAAAGCAGACCTGGTGTATGCTGTCTGTACAAAGACTTGATTGACTTGAATCCTTCCACATCTGAGTTCATGTGCTACTTAACACAGTAAAAAAGAGCATACAGGAGACTACAACCTCTGCCCACAAACCCAGCTCCTTCAAAGGGCTTAGAAAGGGGGGAGCGGTGATGCCCAAGTGTTATCACAACTCTCCTCTTTTAACACCCTTTTTGTGTGTACTGTTACAGAGTAACTCTGCCTCAGTCCTGTCAGTGGGAGCAGAACTCTGCAGCACTGGACAGCTCTCTAAAGGTCCAGCCTTCAGCTGCTGCTCTGTGTGTAGGTGCCACTGATGGATCCGATTATTTGGATGCCCTCCTGCAGGGCTGTTTCCTGCAGCTGCAGAAAGTTACCTCCACAGAACATCCTGGGCAGGACCAGAGCAGGTTTGGTTTCAGCCTCAGTCACCTCTGTGCAGGTATCTGCAGCTGATCAGCTCTCCAAAGCCTGCCAGCCATTGCCAAGAGCTGAGCAGTACCATCTGCCTCTCATGCCAGCAGATGAGAGACAAAGGTTCTGTCTTTCTGGGGGGAGTAAAAACAGAAAACAAAGCCTGGTCCCTCCCTTCCATCCTATCACCAGCGTGACAGATCAAAGAGGGCAGGCACAATCCTCCTGCCTACAGCCTGGCGCCAAGGGATGGGACCAAGCAGGGGCTGCTGCACATTTTTAGATGCTGGATGCTGTCTTGGACCCCTTTCAGAAATGTTCTGCCCTTCCTCCCCAGAGTTCAGCTGAAAGGACCAGGCTGTGCTATTCCCCTCTATGTTGATACACATACAGCCAACATGAAACATATACACACTGAAAATGCATCTGCTTACAGAATTAGAGGTATATATTATACACTCACCTATTACACAGCTAGAAAACTTGCTAAATGACTCCTCCTCATTCTGGTAATGGCAATCAGTTGATACTGCAATTCTCTTTTTAAAACCTTCTAATATCATCCCCGAGGTGTGCAGATGCAGGCACTGCCTTCTCCTCCATGTCTGATGCTCATCTTCAAGGCCAGCTACACAGAGAGCAGACTCCAGACAAGTTAAAGCATTGGAAGAGTTGTATTTATTGTAAAAGAAGCAGCGTGTGATATTCAATAAGCTGGACAGCATTAAATCCACCACTACTAAGTCAATAGAAACCAAACAAGCCCCCCACCCCCCTCAGGCTGGTCAGTATTGTCCCCTGCAGTGGGGTACAGGTACAGGCAGGGGCAGTGAGCAACAGCAGCAGGAACTGGCCACACAGCCGTGCTCACCCCACCTCAGTCCTCAGAGCAGAACATCTGCTGTGAGAGACTCAAGACATTTCATGACAGCAAGCACCTGCTGGTAAAGCTGCAGAGAGGCAACCCGAGGTACAGTGTTTCACACAGCAACAGAAGAGTATCATGCCACTTTTTAATGTGTTTATTTGTAAAGTCATAAAAATCCACCATTAGGAACGTCAGAGAGAAAAATGCTTCATTTGAAAAAAAGGTGTGGAAGGCAAATAAGAACAGAACTCATCGAGTTGCACTACAGCTACATGAAAGCTTGCAGGCAGAGAAGTCAGGGCAAGGGTGACCATAGCATGTCCTACCAAGCAACTTTTCCAGGGAAACAGCTGCAGAATCTGCTTCACCGAGACAGCTGAGCCTGTTCAGTAACTTGCACAGAGTTCAACAGATGGTCACCTGCACAGCATCCAACTTGCTTTCCACAAGCACAGCTATTCTGCCAGCCCAGTGGCATACCATGGCGACATTCACCTACGTGCCAACAAGGGAATCTCCAGCTTTGTCTAAATTCAGACACAGAGGCTATGAAGCATCCACTACTCTGCAGCTTTCTACCGCTTACCTTGAAGCACTTCTTAAATTTTGGGTTGGGAGTTGGGTTTTCTTCCCCTCAATACTGGCCTATAAAATCTGTCATTAAATCAACCACCAAGGCACCTAAGTAAATTCACAAACAGTCCAGGCTTTGAAACCCCAGTATCCCACACATACACGGGCTGCAAGCAGTGCACCTGAAGAGCACCCAGCTGTGGCCCTCGGAGCACAACCACCCAACAGAGATTTTCCACCCTGTGGCAGCTGCCCTGCTTGTGAACTTCCTTCCACAAGGACAAGTCACAACATGCACACCGCCCTCTCTTACAAGCCAAGCCTACTGGGGCCCTTGCAGGACAACAGCTCGAGGAACAGGGCTCCCACCCCTCCAGGGCCACCCAGTCCCACCTCTGCACTACAAGAGCTCTCCTTCACGCCCTCCCCCCTTCCCCTGGGAAATCAGTTCCCTTGCAATCAGTTCACAAGAACAACCAAACCTCCCCCTCCTCCACCAAGCACACAAACTAGGGATCTTCAAAATACTTTTTGTAAACATATTACTAGATTTTTTTCCATAGCATTTGAATTGCGTTGGGTTGTGTGGTTTGGTTGGGTGTCTTAAGGCCAGCTGTAAAACTGGTAATTTTGGCCTGCTTCTGCTTTATTGACAATGCAGCATTTCCTCCCCCACAAGACACAGAATATTCTTAGGACAGGTCCCCAGCAGCCAGTAGTTGAGCAGTGACCACACGGGCAGCAGCTGCAGTCCCTCCGCGATGCCTCAGGAGCTGACAACGTGCCCTGACCAGGTCTCGTGCTTGGTGCCCGGAGCCAGATGGGTGATCACCACCTCCACCGCCTGCAGCTTCTCGTTCTTCGGGGGAATGGTGCACATCTTGTAGGTGACCTCGTCGCCTGCCACCGGAACATACTCGCCTTCGATACTGGGGAGGGGAAGCTCCAGTTAATCATAAAATCACACACACTCTTACTCTTTTGCAGCTTATTTCAGTTTTTATCATAATTATCTCAGTGCTCAAGAGAGTACTTTTTTTTTAAATAGAGCCCATCATCCACCAGAGCCTGAGGTGGATCCTGATTGTCTTGCAGCAAAACACTGTAAAACAAAAGCACCAAAAAACCCTCCATGCTCTAAGATGCCTTAGAAAATATTCAAGTGAACCCAGCCTTGGACAGCATTGCTGTGAGCCATGCGACAGCCTCTTCCTCGCTGGCAGCACTAGAGGGCAGGGCTGACACTCTCTGGTGCTTCATGTAGGAGTTTGGGGTTTTTAAATTACAGGAAACTCATGGTTTAGGGGCAGGGCAGCCCCTTAGACCTAACAGACGCTCTCTGTTAACCCCCTCCCCAAAGGGGAGGAGAAAAGGAATAAGGGAGAGAGACTCAGTGATTAGAAAATGAAAACAGAACAGCTTGGATGATGATTAATAATAAAATAGAATATGTACAAATCTATACAAAACCAGTACTGAACCCAACCCCCNTGCCAGTCACTGATTTTACCTTTAGGTTACTTTTCCATAACAAAGTTTGTCTATGGTATTGGGGGGGGCAAACAAAAACAAACAAAAACACCTCAAGTAAGACAGTGCCAAATATTTCAGAACTACTTGTGAGAAAAAGAGAGTTGTGTGACCCTGAGATGTTACACCACAGAAGCTGCCCTCCAGCATCCCACACGTAAGAAGATTTCCAAGAGCCACTCACTCCTGCCCAGCCCCTCCCCGAGTGATGACATGGGATGCTGGGGGACTCACACTGCACTGGTTACTGCATGTGAGTCTGGCAACAGCAGGGAATGGCAAAAGGGCTGTCACCTTCTGTTCAGAAGGATGTTCCAATGACACAGAACTGCAATCTTTCTAATAAAAATCCCAGCGTGTGCCAACGAAGAGAGGCAGAGATGCCTCCCAACCTGCGTTACCATCATTCCCTGACAGCTGAAAGGATGCTGCTTCCCCTTGCTTTAAGCACACCTACACTACCCCATGCTCAAGTTCCCCTTCTCTGACAACGCAGGCTCTACATTTCTTGTTGTGTGAATGCTTTTTCCAGTCTCTCAGCAGCATTTGTGTTTGTGAACAGATACAACACTACTTACGGATTCTACCGGGTGGATTAGTAGGACTTGTGTATTCCTATCACACTGGGGCAAGGTTGGGGGTCAGGAAAAGCAAACAAAAAACCTCCTCTTGGTCAGAAATTTGGCATGCACCACTGGGTGGCTTACTTGCCTTCACTGAGAGCATACTGGGAGCACACCCACACCGCCCAGGAATTTCACCCCACAAATGGATCCAGGATTTCAGCAGTGCCCTTCCCATCTGCTCTCGTGACCCATTGCTGCTATGGCTCTCCTATGGGAGAAAGGCTGGCAGGACTGACAGGAGGTAAATATGCTCGTCCTTAACACCAGTTGTAACTTCACAGCAGATTTTGCTTCTCCCCACATTTCTACAAAACTTCTTCACACCTTCACCTCTCCCCAGCCCTTCCCCCTTTAAGAGCTGCCTCAGCCTCTGGTCCCCCCCATGAGTGCTGCTCAGGGAGCTGATGCATCAGGTTGTGGTGAACAGAAGCAGCTGGCACTCAGGAATGAGACCAGGAGAGCAGGCGTGGACAAGGGAAACTAAAACTGACCCATGAAGTATAACTGCTCCCATGGGAGATCTGGAAGAAGAGTCATTGTTTGCTGTCTAAGTCTATCAGCATGATATTGAAAATGCTTCAAAATCTAAATATGGATCTAAAACCTGCTACGAGGAGATAAAGACATTAATTCTCAAGGCCTGGGGCTTGAAACACATGTCCTTCAGACTATTCCTCTGGGCTAAACCCCTACTCCAGAGCTACCTGTGACTGCAGGAATCGGACCCAGGAGAGCATGGATCCTGAACTGAACTCTACAGAGCAGTGCCTGGGAAAACAGCAATAAATTCAGGGCAGGAAAAAATATTTACAGCAAAGTTACGATAAAGCCTCCTTCATCAGCTGTCCTCCTCACTTACTGCCTTCATTCTGACCCCACCTGCCCCTTTTCTAACAGGATTCAGATTCCTTCAGGTGCAAAGGGGCTGCACACCCAATACCTACTGCCCCTCGGGAGCAGAGTTTAGTTTATCTTTACTACCAAAGGAATCTGTCACCAAATCTCTGCAGTTTATCCTGACTTTGAAACAAGAGTATTAGAAGCAAGGATGGGAAGATGTCAGAGCCTGACACACAGACACGAAGCCCAAAGAAAGACACAGGAGAGGGTCAAAGAATGGCCTTAGTCTTTTCATTCATGTAAAAAATGACATCATCTTTCCCACTTGAATCTCTTGAATGATCCCTTTTTGCCAAAAATTCATTGCTATTGAGATAAAGCCAGATTGCCACGAGCAGTAACTCATGACACTAGCCAGGTAGGATGTCAGTCCCACCCAAGCAGGGTTGCCTCTTTCAGAGAGAGGCAATACAGCACAGACATTTTATCCGTACAGAGGAATGTGGGACTAGCAAAACAGAGTGAGTGGAAACACTTCCCAGCTCAGATGCAATGAATGCAGACAGTAAGAGCCTAAGCAGAAAGGCTACACTACCTCAAGTACAGCTGGGCCACTGGAACAAGTTGTAATAAAACATCTCCTTTTGTGGCCTCAAGTGTCAGGCCCAGTGCAGTGTTTCAGGGAGCACAGGCAGAGCAGTTACATGGGGCTGGAATCAAAGCAGCATCTCCTCCTGGCATTACAGCCACCCACTCCACAGCCCAAGGTACTGCCTTGGATTTCTGCACACGGAGGATGAACACACCCAGACAGCAGTGAGCTCAGTCACTGCTTTGAAGGCATCAAATGAAACGGATGCCCTGCCCAGGAAGTGCTCTCATATTTGGCTGAAAAGTTTGGGTTGTGGTTTTGTTTGTTTGTTTTTTAAACGAGCAGGAAGCCTGCATGTTCTTTAAAAGCTCCTATAAAAAAAAAAAGCTTCTGAAAAAACAGAGAAAAGTAGATACCACTCGAAACTTCAAATGCAAGTGAAGCAGTACAGCTTGAGTGCAAGAAAAGAGGGGTGCTTTGTTGGGGTGAGTTTGGCTTAAAAGTGAAATATGGATTTATATACACCAGGAAAGGTTCTGGTGAGAAAGGGGTTGTAGGTGTGTGCTGGTAACCAAAGCAGCCCCGTTTTTCTAAGAAATGAAGCCCCAGTGAATTGCTGCCTGCAGCAGCAGTAGGCTCAATGTACAAGCAGCTGCAATCAGGGAGAGCAGAAGCAAAGGGATTGCCCAGGCTGGAGGAAACACTCTCAGCACTCATGCAGTGACTGCCTGGTGTCCTGTCTACAGCCCCTGGTCTGCACAGGAAACACGAAACATTTGCTGACCCAAGTTTCTCATGCTTGAATCATGAGATTCAATTACTCCTCTTCCTTCACCTAAACCAACTGCCTTAGCCCCCAGATCTGCAGAGCCCCAAGCATCACCCAGAAAGCTTCGCTCTTCTCCAGGACAAAGCACTTCTTACAGGGCCAAGCATTACACTGACAGCATCAGATCCTTTCTTGGTTGGTTTCTTTATCTAAACGGACACAAGACACTGAAGCTTGTGATAAAAGCTCATTCATCTCCAACGTGGCTGCCTCTTGTCCCCCCGTTTCTCTTACTTTCCTTGCTTGCTGAGGGGACTCTACCTCATCAAGACCAGGCCTGTTCTTTGCAGAGCTGTGGAAAAGGTTGTGGCCACACAAACAGCTGAATTTCCTTTTCTGCTTTTGTCCTCTAAACTTTTCTCCCACAGATCAGATTTTCTTTTCTTGCTTGCAGCTGGCTGATTACCAGTTATTCTTGGTGCCTACACAATAGGAGATGAGGAACTCATCACCCCCAGCACACAGGAGAAGTGAGAGGACAAAGGTCTTTGCTTGCAGCCTGAGTAAACGTGTTTGTGAGCAGTGTTCCCAGCACACTGTTTGCCCACCAAATGCTGCTGGGATAGAGACAGACTTACTCCAGCATGGTTACCACTGTGTGATGCTTCCAAGCAGAAACAAACAACAACCAGATTGCACAGTACTGCTGGTGGTGTCAAAGAACCATACAGTGGCACCTAAAAGGTGAGGAGATGGACTGGCACTGGAGGCAGGACCTGACACACAGCTGTGGAAAGATCCTGCATGAGGAAGGAGTTGCCTTAAGCACCAGGAGGGAAATGAATTGGGAAAGATCAAAGAAAGTAAACAGAGATCTTCAAATAGATTCAGCCTACTATAGCCACACTATACACAGGAACTAAAGAGGCTGGAACAGACCTCCAAGATCAACAAGTCCAGCCCATGACCCCACACCACAACATCAGCTAGAGCATGGCACTCAGCACCACCTCCAATCTTTCCTTAACCACCTCCAGGATAGAGACTCCACCACCTCCCTGGGCAGTCCATTCCAGTGTCTGATCACCCTTTTCATGAGGAAGGGCTTCCTAAGGTCCAACCTGACCCTCCCCTGCTGCAGCTTCAGGCCCTTCCCTCTCACCCTGTCAGTGGCTGCCAGGGAGAAGAGCCCAACCCC
>VWZY01010114.1:1223206-1249583 GCA_013399075.1 Chloroceryle aenea
TGTCAAAGGCTTTGCTGAAGTCTAGGTAGATCACATCAACAGTCTTCCCCTCATCTACCTGACGGGTCACCAAGTCATAGAATGAAATCAAACTCGTTAGGCAGGACCTTCCTTTCCTAAGCCCACACTGGCTGGGCCTGAGCCCCTGGTTGTCTTTACATGCTGACTGATGGCACTCAGGAAGATCTGCTCCTTAGCCTTGCCAGCCACCCAGGTCAGGAACAGCATAAGGTACCTGGATAACTTAGTACAGGAAGTTAAGCACACAGTTTTTTGATGTTATTTGTTGATTAACTAGATCTGTATATTTTACTTTTACCCTAGCTACATATTAATGTTGATTTAGAGGAAGGTGGAGATTTTCACTGCCATTTAGGAGACTGGTATGGGTGTTCTATTTAAAATAATGGATATTTATGTATCCAGGAATTTCACAACACTTTGACAAATTAAGCTAAAATAGGAAATGCTTTCTTGATGTTAGTGTTGGAGTGAGACACAATAGAGTGAGTTTTAGATTATCCAGCAACTCCCATTTCCCAGCTCAGTGCCAGTCTGGTATGGTGGAGCATTTTATGCTCCACTATTTTTAGAGAGCTGGGAGGTTAGGAAATTACCTAAATAAGGAATGTTCTAGTTCTTCCTTCTCCCAGCTGCTATTCATATTCCAGGGCTCTAGTTAAACCTCTTGGGACAAAGACTAAGTCACATGGAAGCGTATTTGAACAAGAGTTTTCAGGGAATTCTGAGCCTTGCTGGTCAACAAGCCATGGACCACACTGTGTAGCTGCTTCCCATGGACCAATGGGCTGTACTACCTTGTGGCCTTCTTAAAGTTCATTTAACACCTCAGCACACCTCCCAGAAAACACTTATTTTGATTAAACAGCAGGCCACGATAGAGTAACGAACTACTCCAAGTTATTCATCCTGAATGTCCTTCCATGCAGTCCCAGAGTAAGCTGACAGCTCTGGCACTCATCAGCAAAGCCAGAGATGACCTTAACAAGCTGGCTAGCAGCCAAAGCAGAAGCAGGACTGCCTCTCCCCCACCACTGACACTTGTAACTGGGACAGACAAGTGTGAAAAAGGTCCAAACCCTGAAGAATCCCAGCTGTGGATACCCAAGGTCTCTTCTATGGGACTGCCCTGTCCCCCGTGCCATTGCAGGGAAATCTTCCCAGAAGTTGCCTTGTCCAGGACAGCAGCTGCACTTTGCTCCCAGTACAGGGGATGCATCATCCTCTTGCCCAGTTCTCTACTGGGATCTCTAGTCATGGGTTTTGGCTCTACATTCAGGGATAGCTACAGCTCAATATCTCCTTTCAGCAGCTAGTTCAACACCAGGCAGCACACCATGCACCATGCACAAGAAACTGGTGATCCCAAGAGGCAGAGCTTTCCAAGATGTGAGTTTTCTGGGCCAGCTGGGGGGTTGCAGGGAACTTTAGGAAAAGGCTTTCCCAAACCTCCCTCCATTAATACCTGGTATTCTGCTGGCGCTCTCTCCTCCCCACCCCAGATCATCTGCTTATTTCAGACAGTTCAAGAGATGCAGCAAGGCACCTGAAATGGAGCACATCAGGAAAGATGTGTGCAGCCCAAAGCAGGCAAGTCATCGAGTATTTTGAAGGAAATCAGAAAGCTGACTTGGCTTCCCCACTGCACCAGAGCAGTTGGCTGCAGCCAGCAGAAACTGTTTTGCTGCTAGTTCACAGAAAAGGCAGAGAGGAGAGAGAGGTTTATTACCTCAGTCAATTTCCAACACACATTGTTACACTCCACCAGAAGAGCAGCAGCACAGAAGAGCCAGAAGAAGAGATGGTGGCTTTAATGCTTTGCATTAAACAGGGATCTTGCAGCAAAATCACAGAAAAGAGGGGAGTGTGAAAAGAATCTCTGCATGGCCATGAAAAGCTCAGCCAGCTCCTCAGTGTACAGGACAGCAGCAGGGATGCAGGTGGGTTCCTCCCTGCAGGAAGAGGTCTGACAGTACATCTCCAGCAGAGCCAGGAACTGAGATACAACAGCAGAACGGGGCGCTCTGCCCACCTGGGAGACCGTGGAGACACCAGTTCTGTTCTGTTGAGTGCTCCTGAGTTAAAGGCACTATAATCTCCTCAGATCACAATACAAAGCACAGCAAACTCCAGGGACCCAAGGGTGCTGAGTCAATGTCCTGGGAGAAGTACATTGTCAATTCTCCCAAGCCATAATTAAGCAAAGGGTCAGGAGCCTAGCCTGAAGGACAGCCTGAAGGCCTCTCTGCAATGCACCATTTTCTTTCCCCTTGATAGCCAAGTACCAGCAAATTGCAGAAAACCACAAGCACTGCACGTTTTTTCTGTTCCATTAAATCAGCTGCTTTTGCAAAATAAAATCTTTAAAAAAAAGCTCCAAGAGTGTGGCCATTCATTCGTCACAGCTCTCTGGTGAGCTACCTCCTTGCCTTGCCCTTGAAGCTACGCTGGCTTCAGGCCAAATCCCAATCCAATGCAAAAGCCCAGAGAGTAAATGAGTATCCATCAAGCACCCACTCTCAAAAGCACAAGATTGGGATTCTTAGGCAGTGCTCTAAAGCACGTTATCTGAGCTGCCACTACAGGCCCCCAGGAGCTGGCATGAACCTGTCTGTGCAGGCAGCCACCCCACACCAGGCAGTGGACCTCGCCAGGCAGGACTGCAGCAAGTCCCTGCCTGCTCCCCCAAAACATAACAGGTCTACAAGATGAGTGGCAGGAGTGAAACTGAAGTCACCAGAG
Source organism: Chloroceryle aenea (assembly GCA_013399075.1). Lineage (NCBI taxonomy): Eukaryota > Metazoa > Chordata > Aves > Coraciiformes > Cerylidae > Chloroceryle > Chloroceryle aenea. Next base: position 1,225,970 of record VWZY01010114.1, read on the forward strand.
CCATTTTCAGTAACAATCTCAAGCACCAAGGGTGTTGAGGTTGTGGCCCAGGGTTTCAGCTGCAGGTGCTTTACCTGCAGAGCAACCCAGGAAGGTGCTGTAAGCACTGCTGGGAAGCTGCCACCACCTGCAGTGACTCACCAGAGCTGCCACCATGTCTCCACGTGCCACACTGGGACAGCTCAAAAGGAAACACCACCACCTGCCAGCATCAGCATTTCCAGAGAACTCCAGGCTGCCCAGATTAGATGTAGAGTTTGGTATATTTAACTCATCAGTTGAAAAGGAGGAGAACTGGCTCCATGCAAGTGTTACCAAAACCCAAACCAAGTCTTCTCTGCAGTCTTCAGAGCCACTTGTTAAAAGACAGAGCCACAGACAAAAAAACACCTTTAAAGCACCTGCATTTCAAACTGGCATCTCCTATTCTGTGCATCTTTTCACACCTGACAAAGCCAGCTTCAGTGATGCAGCTGTGCTGCAAGTCCCACTCATAAAACACATCCACATGCTCCCATTCACCTTAAACTCTCACATGGATACGGAGCTATTAACTTCTGCAGATGCCAAGTGAAGAAGCTTTTGAATGCAACATATATTGGACCTTATTTTTAGGCTAACGCTCACTTACAGAAGTGGAAATGCCATGAAAATAGTTATAATTTTACCAAAACAAATAGAAAGCTATGGGAAACAGACATCCCATTTTACAGAAGAGCAACCTCACAGCTCCCCAAAGCTTAGGGATGGAAAAAAACCCCAGTAATTCCTCAAATTATTTTTTTCTGTTTAAAAACACATGAATCTGCAAGATAGGCAGCTGGTCCCAATGCTCAAAACCTTCACTGATCATCAGAGCTTAGTGATGAACACAGACAGTTTGTCTTGCTCCATCCAAACCAGCATACCACATTATCCACATCCCTGAAATGCTAGCTTTAGGCAGAACAGATTCAGGAGAAACAATCCTCCTTCACTGCACAAGTAGACTGCACTGAGTAAGCAGAGACCTGGACACACATCAGCAAAATAAACATGCTGAAAATACCTCAAGTGTGGCTGCCCATGAACTTTTACAGTCTTGGTGACTCATTCAGTAGATGGGATGCGTAGAAGAAAGTGGAGGGTGGCACAGCACATTCATGGCTCAGTTACTCAGATACAGTTATTGATGGCTCAGGCAACACATTCTGAAAGCATGGGGGATTGATATGCCAGCTAGGACTGTCCCCTCCAGAGGGGACTCCAGGGAGAGGGGGCCTCTCACACAGACCACAAATCACAGCAGGCAAAAAACGTTTGAGTTTTTCATAATGTCATAAAGGATAGAAGATGCTTGGGAGTCTTAAAGAGCCAAGCAGAAAAATATCACTGGAGTTTCTAAGAATTATAGCTACTTGGAGAGGGACTGGGGGTAGAAGCAGCTCCTGTACCCAGAATGTGGGCTTGGGCGCAGAGAGGAAGATGTGATGGAGCACAGGGTAAGAACTGGGGAACAACTGAAAGATTGGTTCACATTTTTACAAACAAAGGGCAGCCCCAATCAAAAAGTTAACCCTAGGGTTTTAAAAGGGTTCATTTTACATAACTGAAGGAAATTTCATTGAACTAACTGGAAGAGAAAACAGAGGCAAAACAGGACTGAAAAAATAGACCTTTCCTTAAAAAAAACACTCATTGGAGGGCTGAGAATTCATGTTTCTGAGAGCTGCTTTAACTAAAGCCTTGCTGATCAGTAACTGTATAGGTCAGTTCACAGTAAAATTGTGAAATTGGGATATAAGAAGTGTTGTTTTTAAGGGACTCAAAAAATGTGCATCTGTATTGGACAAAAGAAAAATATATTAAACAATATTTCCCTGGGTAGAACACAGAAGTCATCCCACTTGCACCTACCAGTCCTAACAGGCCTTGGTGTCAACACCCATCAAGAAGTAACATCTCAGAGAACTGGAAGAAGCCCAGTGTGCTCCCTCTCCAAGAACATGTGCTACACACAAGCAAGCAAGATAGCTGGGGCAACGTGAATAACTTTGACAAGTCAACGAAAGCCTTCCCCATGAATAACCCCACCAAACATCAAACAAGGATTACACAGCTTCTACACTGGGAATGGGAGTCCCTCAGCAGGCAGGGCTCAAGGAAGAAGTGCTGCAGTGCAACCCAGGATGAGGTCACACATCTAGGCACAAGGAATGCAAACACTGCTGCTGGGGACACCAGGCTGTACCTGGGGCTGCACCAAACCCCGAGGCTGCGAAGGATGCCGAGGTCAGAGCAGGCAAGCAACTCAGCAAGAGACTGGGGATGAGAGGGCTAATGTGATTATGGGATGTACAGAAAGAAACAGAGCAGGAGTCTGGAGGAGATTTTGTACTGAGTGTATATGAAGCATAGAGTGAAGACTACAATGTATTGATTTAACATATCTTTAAGTTCTACACACACCTAGAAAAGAGACCAGAAAGATTTGTATAAACTGGACAAAGACAAACCACACTCAGTAAGGGATCTGGAAAGCTTAGTCTGTTTAGTTTATCAGAAATTAGATTCAAAAGTGATGCTTCTCTGCGTTCAAAGCAAAAAAAAAAGTGGAGGTAGTAATGAACCCCTGAACAGAGAAAGGGTTAGCTATAAACTGCCTGAAAATGAAGCTGGGCAAATTCAAGGAAGTAATGAAGTATGACTTTTCTTAACAGTAAAGGTAATTAACCTTTAGTTTAATAATGGAACGAGCAGTGCAAAGTAAAAGCAGTGCATTTTCAGTGTTATCAGTCTTGAAATTAAAACTGGGTATTACATAGATGATTTGTTTCAGGTAAATGTAAGTTTCTGGGTCTAGGTGAAACTTGCTCACTTGAAGAGATTTGATGAGATCATCTTCCAGTTTTTAACTCAACAGATTTATAGTAAAACAGGAAAAGAACAGCATAATCTGTTGCTACCAGTAACATCCACATAACTCCTCTTTGCTGAGGTGAGGGATAAATCATTCTTGTGTCTGAAACAAACGCATTCAGTAACTAAGGCAAACCACAGCTCCAGCCTCCCTTGACCACCCAGGTGACTTACTCAGAGATGTGTACAAAGATGTCAGGCCCTCCATCCGCAGGGGTAATGAAGCCGTGGCCTTTGGAGCGGCAGAAGCACTTGCAGACACCTTTGTAGACTGGACCCTCCGATGCTCTCACGGTTCTGCAGAAGCAGGCACAAAGAGCAGGTCATTGCTGAGCACAGATGTGGCAGTTTCCAAGTGTGCCAGCCAGAGCACACCAAGCAAATGAGCACAACAGTCCCAATACTCACTCCCAGTGAGTATGATCCTCTAGAGCAACTGCTGAATACTCATTTGCCTACACTGCACAAGTTTTGCCTGTAACCTTTTCAAAGGATGAGGATGTTTGCTGGCATTTATAACCCATGAGCTACCATCCTGAATCTGCCTGCTCTATCACCTTGCCAACTGTTCTTTTGTCACTATATTAAATGCAAGCATCTTACATCTTCCCTGAGTTAGGGAGTATCAGTGTGCACCTAGGCACTGTATGTGCTCTCACAAATTGAACAGCAAGTGTGTGCATGGAGAAAACACAAATGTGTGCACATGTATGTAAACACATCTACCCACACCTCTTCTGCATGCATGTCTATCCTTATCCTGCCAGACTAGGGTCCACTGAAGTCAGGACTGCACCTCCAGGTGACTCCAGCAGGCTGTGAAGCCTAACTGGAGTGCACAGTACCAAGACTTGAGACTTCTCTTTCTCCACTGTCACAGGACTTGTATTTTAAAATGAGATTAAAATCTTTAGGATGACTTAGGACTGCCAAAGAAAGCAGCTTGCACAAACCATCACCCATCCTCAAAACAGCATGATTAAATCATCTTCCCAATACAACATGCTGAGTTAATCTCCAAGGATCCAAACTTACTCACTTTCATTAATGACACCTCACAGGTTTTACACAGAGGAGTTACTAGACCAGGACCTTCTCATGACATGACCATCCAGCAGGTTGCTTCAGTACTAGCAGAGGATTTTGGTGAAATTCTTCAAATGCAGTAACTGATTCTGTTGCTGTTTGTTTACAAGCATCATGGCAATTTTGCTACCACTTTCTCAAATGTTTGAAGTTTACTGAAGTCTAAATAAAATCATTAAACAATGTGGTAACTGCTCTGTTCCTGAAGTCAAACTAACACTAAAGAAATAGAGTTGGAAGTGTTAAAGAAGGTATCTCTGTTAAATCACTTATTTCCAGCTCTATAAAGATGTCAATGCATTTTGTCCCACAAGTGCTCCTTACACAGAAAAGCACTCACTGCCCTAAATGAGCCATTAAAGTTCAGCTGCATCTTTCATGGAGATAAAGTGCTTAGGGGCTTGGGGGGGTACAAGGCCTCATATTTGCAATGAGCCAAAATTAAATAACACCACTGAATAATAAGCCACTGCCTGTCCCAGTCATCTTTTCTACACAGCCATGGAGCCAGAGCTCACCTTGTGCCTTTCTTCTGTAAAGGGACGACTAAAAAAATAATTAAAGACAAGCAAGCTATTCTGATTTCCAGGGCAAGCAAATAAAGCAAGATTCCTACACTACCTGATGTTTAAAGAACTGTGGAAGACAAGCAGCAAATTCTTAAGTTCTGTAAGAACCAGAATTAACAGCAGAGAAGAATTACAAAGAGTTCATTATTAACAGAGGCATGCTAGCTTGGAATTGCTTTTCAAGGGCAATCCCAATTATCAAGTCAATTATCTTCCTTTTAGCAACCTACTTGTATTACAAAGCTTAAGGCATTTAAAGGTTTTTTGGAATTGACAGAATATAATTTTTTCTTCTACTGCTGCTGCTTTTTACCTCATTTTGAATACACAAGTAATAACACGAAGCATCGAGATTGATGCCATTTAAATCCACATGGATCACTCTTGAAAAAAGAGCTGGGCACCACAGCAAGAGAAGCATAAAGGGAAAAGCATGCCAAGTGGATGAAGCAGCATAAAATAGGCTAGCTGCAGGTTTGAGCTCTTACTGCCCCAGTGCTTCTCTGGGCCCTGCCAGACCTCCCTTACACAGCAGTGATTGCAAGACTGGTGGCAGAAGTACAATGGATTAACCACAGCTTCACGTTATACCCCCAGTCCCTGATTCAGAAGCCAGGGAGATAAAGAAAGAAGCCTACACGGCCTTCTGCAGGTCAGCCCCTCAGTGGGATACCCCCAACAGGCACTGGGAGTCCCCTTTTGAAAAATCTTAGTGTATTTTCCCCTTCCTGTAAAACTCTGGTCTGAAAGAGTGGAAAATACTTTGAACATCCTTTAGGCAAACAGAGCACTGAAAAACTACAGGTGATTTGAACTAAAAAAGTCTCAGTGGCATCAGAATTGATTGGAGAAGAGGTAACAGCGAAATATCAAAGCACCTCCCAGATACACCCCCCCCAGCCCCACCTCAACTCGCTTCACCTTGGCAGGGACCAACCATTCTGCCCCAAGGCAAGCATTGCTTGTGTCCATGACATGCAGACTTCCCAGTACTCACGCGGAAAAGGTCCTGGTGCGTCGGGTGGGCAGCGGGCTGGGGATGAGGTACCCCCTCATGGGCGACGGGGAGCGATCCCTCACCCTGCGGCTTTCCGGCAGATGGAGAGAAGCGGGTGAGGGTGGCGAGGTGGGGGACTGCTGCGAGGCAGATGAAGTGGGCTCAGAAGACATTCCTGATGCCTGAGAAAAGCCTAGGGAGAGGAAGAGTCATGGGACTTAAGACAAATTCCATTTTGGGCTAAGCCAAATTCTTCAGCAGATGATTTTGTAAGGATACAGCTCATTTCCTGCAGGCAGGCATACGGACACTGTTGCACCAAAAGCTCTCGCTCTGTCACAGTTCATTTTTTAGACTTTGTGTATATTTACATTTCACAGCTTTTTGTAAGCTGTACCAGGAAGCTCCACTGAAAAGATTACTCCACAACCACCACATACTTGCTTACTCCTGCCTTACCCACAGACAGCGGTTCCTGAAGCAGAGCTCAGCCCCAAAACCAGTGTGCCCCGCACAGCAACCAGACAGATGGATTTTGACCACTGACAGCTCAGAGGAGCCTCCTGCATCTGCTCACAAAGACATTACAAACTAAGAAATGCTAAAATGAAGGCTGCACCTGCACTGCTGGCAACTAGTTTACAGTGCAATCACCGATGCAAATGCCATTTTAACTGCTCAGCTATGAGAGCAATTCTGTCAGAGCTCATAACACCTTCAGTTTGACTGCAAGAAAAAAAAGTCATACAAGTGCTTCTTAATTCATTTCACACAGAGTCAGGCAGTTAATTTATTCTGCCAAGGACAGGAACATGGACAATCCTGGGCAGCAGTGGCTGTCCTCAAGGAGATGGCCCCTCCAGCCTGTAGAGATCTGTTCGATGCAGCAGGCCCCTCTGGTAGGTCCTGAGTCAGCTCCAACCTTCTGGCAACTAGGAAGCCAACAGTCCACATCTGCATCCAGACCCCTAGCAGCCCAAATCAGATTTGCTTTTGTGCACATCCTGCAACAGAGGAGTGAAGGTCCCTTTCTGAGCATATCAACAGCAACACATGTCTCAAACAGCGAGCAAAACTCACGGAATCCTCAGAAAAAGCAGGACTGGTAAGAAGCAGCAGCACTTCCACCACACGAATGCATGGCTTACAGGTGCAGCAGTGACAGAAAGAAGCAGCAGCAATCAGCTCTGCTCTGCTACCACTGTGCAAGTCCCTGGCCGCACTGGAAGGGGAATAAGCTGTACAAAAATAACCAATAACCTACCACGGTCTTACTTCAGAAAGAACTAAAAATATCTTTGTATCTGGATGAGTTAGCAAAAAGTGTGGCGATCTGGGACAAGAAAGTATGAAGTCAAGAAAAGCTGCCTTTTAGACCCATAGTTTCATTAGCTGTCATCCCTCTCATATCCATTATGCACCCTCCTTTGACACCCACACTCCCCAGCCCATGAATTATGGAGTGGATCCTTCACATGACATTTGAGAGATGCAGCCTTCTTGTCAATGACAAATTCCCATTATTTCTTCCTGAAACTAAGGACTCAAATTTAAAAGGCCTCTTAAGAATGAAGTCACCAGGGAACAAAGGCTTCTGTGTTTCATTGCTCTGGGTGCCAAGAAGGTAGAAGTGGAGGAAACATGACTATCATGAACCACCTTGAGCTTACCACATTGTTCAAGAGAAACAACTCTGTTGAGAAGAGAACCACAGCTTTACAGGTGGCATTTCAAATACCAGTGGCATTTTCCACCCAAGAGTAATGCCCTGCCCAGCATCATGGCACAGTTTTCAGATGAGACCGAGATGATACTGAAGGGACCAGACTTTCCACACTTCCTCAGAGGAGACCTGCTGTGCTGGCTGGTACTGAGGAAGTCTCCTCAGCTTTCAAAAGGCCTCTCCTGTGGGTGCCTTGCTTTCAAGGAACATGTGTTTGACATAGCAGGAGTGTAACTCTAGTAAGTCACAGGAAAAACAAGAGCAAACAATTACAAGCTCATTCTGATAACTCTGCACACGTGGCCTGGCCTTTACACAAGTTAAAATGCAGCTTTCAGAATTGCATGCTTTCTCTCCTGTCCAAATATAAACCATCTTGTCGGGTGACAGGCAAAATGCAGAGCTATTCACCCATCCACAGCAACATAGCAGAGACAACCACAAAGTGCTGCCCATCCCCTTCCTCAAACAAGGGTAGAGAGCCTGGAGAATTTTCCCTCCTTTCTTTAAAATGCAGATGAACCACAAAAATATTTACAAATAATGAAGGCTGAATGGAGTTAGAAGTGTGCTAGTGCATGCTATTGTTCCCTTTTCTGTTATTTTTGTGCCCTCTGCTCTGTAAACATAAAATCAAACAGTGATGGAGAACATTCAGTGCCATTTCACTTCAGTGCCACTTCAATACCCTTTTTGTTCTCTGCCCACGGCCAAAGTAGATGAATGGCCTCGACTCTTAAAATTTCTATTACTCACGTCCTAAATCGTGATCAGGGCTCGGTGAGAGCCGACAGACAAATGCACACAGCTGGAGGCAGCCAGGAGCAGCCACGCTCCACTTCACAGCGCTGCAGCAAGCCAGCGGGGCTCAGGAGAGGAAGGGATGCAAACGAGCAGCAGCAGGAAGCCCGTGGCCACGCTACAGCTCAGCAACAGTCGGTACTGCCAAGGATGCTGGATCCCTGCAAGTGCACCAGCACACCCTTTTGCCTCTTGGGCTTCTCCAACCATCACAAAAGCCGGGAGCCATGCGAAGGGCTGGAGACTCAAGTGCCGGTTTTACCGAGCGCACCGCGCACGGTGGGACCACAGCAGCTCCCGTGAACCCCCGCTCAGGCTGCTCGGTGCTGGAGATCACTTCGCCTGAACCTTCCCGAACCTTTAGCTGGTGAAGTTTGTTCCGGTGTGGCCAGGGTCTCGATCCTGCTCACGCGGGGATTAACTCCCTTCCACGGCAGCACTCCCGCAGGAGCGGAAACGCCACCCGCAGCCGGAGGGACCCCGTGGCCGGGCACCGCTCCCGCAGCAGCCTCCCGCAAGCACGCCAAACCAAACCGCCACCAGCCCTGCCAGCCTTCCTCTTCACAACAGTTTTGCCTCCCAAATGCACTTCCTGGCAGTCTTCCAAGCTGCTTTTTAGATGTTATCCTGGGTTCTGAACTGACCCTCTGCAAATCCAGAATTGCCCTTGGGCTCGGACAGCTGCCTGCTGGCCCGTCCTCAGCAGCCACCAGCACCTTCCCCTCTCTGTGACTAGCTGAGCAAACCTACTTTCACCTCCCACCCCTCTTTAACCTTCCCCTGCCCCTCTCATCCAGCCCCCACTCCTGCTTGCCTGTAGCCAGGAAGGCATCACACAAAGCCCAGACAGTGCCAGTGGACACCCCACCCCGAGCTCCCCACGAGCATCCCTCCTGCGGGGCCTTGTGAAGCAGCCAGTGCCTCAGAACAGCAAATCCCAGCTACGAAAAGCCCAGCAGCCTGAGATTCCAGCTACGACAGAGGTGAGGGACAGTACAGATGGTACCTCACTTCTGCCTGAGCCAGCAAAATATTTGCCTTTGGGTTTTTACCGACTGACTGTGACATGACGTAAGGTGGTGTTATCTTCAGGCTCTTCAGGAAACTCCAACCACATGCCACATTACCCTTAAATCTGCCCACACTTCAACGGGAATCAACATCTAGCTTTCAGCAATGTAATTTCTGTACATATATATTTTTTTAGACTCTAGGTATGCACAAGGACATAAATAAATCACAGAAGCACCATGGAAACAACAGACTCACTTTTTTCCTTTGAAATTAAGTATTTTTTTTTAATCATACTTTTTTTCAGAACAGTTGGACAATATGTACAACAAGAACCCCCAATATATCATCTGTAGCAGGCAACCTACAAAGCACAAACTGAAATACGAGGAGAAATAGCTGGAATTTTCCATAATATGCTGTCCAAAAAAAAATCTATTGAAGTAATGAAGGTTGGGGGGTGTGTCACCATCGTTTATACAGCTACAGGTCTTTTTTCCTATTCTTAAGTCTACTGCATACCTCTAAAAATAGCAGGTTTTGGGAAGTTACCCGTTCTGACCAGGACAATAGTACAACAGAAATGTAGTCTTGCTTTTACTTAAAGGAAATGCCTGGGAAAAACATCAGAAGGGATAGGGCAGGGTGAGAGACCCCGGGAAATCTGTCTAGGAAGGTTTGCTTTTTCACACAGCAGGCATTGCAACACCTCCAGTAAATACTGATCTCAGCCCCGGGAACACTTCGGTGCTCCAGCATGGAGGAAATGCTTCCCAGCCTCCTTAGCCTGGAAACAGCACTGTCTGGAGGAGCTGCTTTCAGGAGGTACCACAGCAGTCTGAACAGACTGGCCATGCAGCCTTTCCTCAAATACAGAGCAAGGTTTCTGCACCCAGAGAGCACCCACTTCCAGCTGGGGTTTGCTGGAAGTTTCTTCTTTGATCTCAAGCTCAAAGAGGAATGTGGACATGTGAAAAGTCATTTTCTGGGCTTTCCTTGGGTTTAGAAACAACATGAAGAACTCTTTAGTGCCTCACTTTCAAATGTCCTTGTTTCCAAATTCATTCTACACAGCTGCATTTTTTCCTTCTTGAAGGAAGCCATGCAGGTGAACCCCTGAGCTTTGCCAGCTCCTCTGCTGACAGCTAGAAGCTCTCAGCAAGAGAAAAACCATGGCTTGAAGGCACACAGCAAGCACTGCTGAGACTGATTCTGCCCAAAGAGCCCTCTCCCAACAGTATGGCCCTCACTCTCATCAGCTGAAGGAGCAAAGGCACCAGCCCCTCTGCTCCCCACATTACCTTGCCTTGATGAAGGAGAGGAACTGGGGGTTCCCAACTCCCAAGGATGCCCCCAGTTCTTCTAAAGCAGCTCCCAGCTCCCTGGCACCTCTCCAGGCACCTGAGCACCAGCCTCAACACTGCTGCTGCTCCCACCTGCCCTTTCTGGTGCACTGCCTGAAGTACACCAGGATCCCAGCACCACTGAGCACATCACTCCTCTGTCACGGAGTTAAGGGCTTGCAAAACACCATTACAACACAGCTGCTTCAAAAAACTTCCCCTTCCAGCTCAGTTTGCATGACTAAGTTTCCACAATTAATAGTGGTATTTCAATTAACAGAGAAACTCAGAGGAGTTGCAACATGTATGTGATAGGTCAGCCCAAAGCATTGTGATTTAAACGTTCCGCTCTTAGAGGCTGCGGAGGAGTGCCCATGTACTGGAGTGATCTGCAGTTAATGAGACCAGGACATTGCCCAACTGTCCCTGTCACATGCAGAAAAAGCCTAATTATAACGTAAGCAAAACGGAACAAGGAAAATTCATATTGCTTGTTTGTGCATGCAAATTAACTTGGATTAAACCAGGGTTAAGCGTCAGCTGCAACGGCTCTGTCTGAGCAGCCCCAGCAGTGAACACCTTGTCCCCAAACACTGTGGCTGCCCTCCAGAGAGCTGCCTGCTGTGTCAGGGCAAAGCTTCCCAAGCAGCACAGACCAGCCCTGCACAGCAGAGACCACAGAAAGGGGTGGTGGCCTCTACAGCATGCCAATAAAGACGAGGACAAGGACTTCTTACACTCCTGCGTTGTCCTCTGTTCATGTTAAACGGCGAGATGCTCTTCAAAAGAATGAGTTCAGGTTGAGAAACAGAGTGGACAGAGATTAGGCAGGTCCATGTTTCAGCTGTTTTATTGTTAGTACACTGACAGATGTACAGGGATACACTGTGGCTCATTCTATCAAACACAGAGGAATCAAGATCCTGTTTCACTGGAAATCCAGTAATTGCCATGATTGATGCTGCGTAAATTTCTTGCTCCCAGTTGCACAGAAGAGTTATCCAAAGTTGCTCACTCACAAGCCAAGACAGGAGGCAGTGAACAGCTGCTACAGGTGACAGTGCTCACTAGATCTGGCCTAAAGGGACAGTATGCACAATAACCTGAGGAGGACCAGACTCCATCCTACATCTTGTCAGAAAGTATTTCAGAACACAACAGCTCCCAGCTGTAAGGAAACCCTCAGGACAATGCTGGGCAGCAGTGGCCTAGTTGGAAAAGGCACAGAGCTGTCCTGAGACCAGCACACCTCTCACTGTCTCACAGCACAAGTCCAAGACTTCAGCCTGCTTAAAAAAACCAAAACAAAATGACTCACTTATCTAACTCTTCTTGTTTAACAAACAGATTATGAGAGATGGAAAGGTCTCCTCCACTCATGGCGAGCCTGGACGTGCCATGACAGGTGCCAAGCAAGCATCCTCCTCTGGGAGCTCTTCCCAAGCATGGATGATGATGATAATTGAGGATGGTGATAAACAGTGCATGCTAAATGGGTGCAAGCATTGCCCAGTGATACTACTGGCTAATGTCATCAAGTATTTAAACAACAAACACCTACAATGCTGTGCACTTGACTTTGGCTATCTCTAGTACAAGCCAAGAAGTCCATCACAAGGCAGGGACACCAGGAAGAGGGTGGATTCTCAGAAGTACCTGCCATGCCCATGCTACCACAGCTGCAGGCACAAGACCATGAGAACAAAGCCAAGGTTACCAGCACCACATGAAGTAAATCCAGGAGACAGACCTGCACATCAGCCCCTGCACTGACCTCCTGCTCCTGAGCAGGGCACAGCAGCCTCTCACCAAACCAACCCTGTGGGACCAGGTGGAGACAGGCTGTTCCACCCTTCCAGGTGCTTCTGGGGCAGCTAATGCCCCAGACCCCAGCCCACCTGAGGCATGGCTGCAGGCAGACCAGGAATCATCCCTCCCGGACTAGCTGAGCCAGCCCAAGCCTGGAGTGGGATGTGCAGCGTCTTGCCTTGCTTCCAGTCTGCCAACTGCTTCCTGCATCAACTGCCAGTCTCCAAACCCAGCTGTTTCTGGAGCAGCACAGCCATGCTTTGTCACAGCAGTGCCCAGCTGCTTGCAGGACCACTGCCAGCAACACCCGCACTGCCAGAAGCGGCAGCAGCGGCACACACGCCAACTCCCACCTCCTGCTCCAAGCGCTCTCCCTGGAGCCAAGTACACACCACATCACCTCCAGTAGCCAGGGTTGATTTCCCCAGATTTAATCTTCACACATCCCAGACAGGCTGTAATAAAGGGAAAGACAAATATGGAGGCAGACCGCAAAAGGACTTCTGCGGTGGAATGGAGGAACATTGGGATGGCTTTACATAGTCTGCTGCTGGTAGCCAGGCGTGGCTGCTTAGGTCAGAATGAAGTGGAAGGTGAATCCACAGTGGTGCCACCCTCAACATCCTTCCAGCATCCTGGATGTACAGTGTAAATGAATCCCAACTATAGGTTGCACAATGGTATTTAATAACCTCCCATGAGTTCTTACAGGCCCTTCCTGAGCTCCTAAAATCTTTTAGCACCCACAGTATCCTGTGGCAAGGAGTCCTACAGCTTAACTGTCATGTGAAGGAAAAATAAAACCAAACAAGCAAAAAAAAAACCACCACAACAAAAGCAAACCAAAAAACCACCAAACAAAATCTCCTTTCAGTGGACAGTCAGAACTGGCCCTTTGTAAAGGGAAATTAAGAAAGGATGGCGAGATCAAAAGACAGAGCACAGCAAATAAAGTAATAAAAGGGAAGGATGTGATATGCAAGTGACCAAAGGGGAAAGAAGCGTTAGCTGAGGTGAGGAAGAGTACAGATTTATTTGTAAGAGGAGCTACAAGCTTCTTTCTGACATATACCCACCACCACCCTTTTAAATTTCTAAGTACAGAAGAAAAACCTCTTTCAGACACTTCTTAGCATTTCTAAGTCACTCCCCTGATTTGTCACTTGAATGGCTGCCATTACTCTCTCAGACAATAAACCCTACTAGTATCAAATATTTCTAATGATTTAGCTTGTCAACAAGTTAGCTGGTTTTGGCCAGAAACCAGTATTATCTATTCAATGTTTTATGGACTCCAGCACAGCCCCATTGTCCCGATCGCTCCAGACTCCTGCTCCCTTCATCACGCTGCCATTGGCCGAGGCTGGGAACTCTTGTTCTTGGACAGCAGAGTCAACATTTGATACATCTCACCCTCTTCTTGCAAAACACACTCTGTCACCCTAAGCTTACGTACTTCCCAGATGAAGCACACTATGGCTGCACAGGGAACCAGCTGTCCCTCCCAGCACTTGCTCTCAAGCTCCACAACTCAGCTCTTCCGTGCTTTTGCAAGTCTGAAGCTCTCCTTCTGTCATCCCTTCCAAGCTGGCACACCTCACGTGAATTTAATCCAGGATTTATTTCATTTTGGCAGAAAACATTTATACCAAAACATGAGAAATCTCTCATGTGTCTTGTGTCTAAGCATCCCAAGGCTCATTTACAAGGCAAATGGGCTTATACACTGTCATGCTATTATAAAGACTAGCTATGCATATGTAAATCCCTAGGCACTTTGGGAAAGTTCTCCCTTTTTCAGCCACCTCTCACATCACAAAACTGCAGCTGCAATTACGGGGAAGTTTGTTCATGTGCAACTTTGAGCCTTTTAAGGCTACTGAAATCCCTTGAAATATTTATGTGGCTCAAGTGTTACTCAGAACAATTAGTTCACTGTGTTTTCTCCCTAATTGACATTTTCAATAGGGGAAAAAAAAAACCAGTTCAGATTAGAGCTCTATAACCATGGACATTTATGAGGTGTACAAGTATTGGCAAAAGAAAAAATAATCCTCAGAGGATATTTCATCTGCCAGCCTTACAGCAAGCTGCAGGTAGCAGGGTCACAAAGCACTCACAAATAACTTCATCCTCACACCAGTACTGCAAGTTACCCACAGACACCAGGCCTGGCTCTAATTTCTGTCTATCCCAGTGCCCAAGCCACCACCCAGTCTCACTGCCTGCCACCTCCTATGGATGTTTTTAAGCATCCTAGTTTAATAACCTGAGTATACTTCAATTAGATTTCTCAGAAATCAAACAAAAGGGTTGTGATTGAGATGCTACAAGGGGCCTGTACCAATATCAGTCAATGACTGGCAGATACACAATTCACTAAATATTTTAGGAAACAGAAAATCCTCTGTAGCTGACCCAAAAGTCAAGAAAATTCTCACCTCCTGTTTTAGCAACAAAGATGTGTTTCTGATCTCCATTAAAGCCTCCTCCTGTCCTATCCCATCCCATCCCAGTTTCCTATCCCACTTCCCAGGCTTTGGCACAACTGCTTTCTACACAGGCAGCTTCACCCACAGTAGTCTTTTCTACCACAGCAAAGTTCTCAAACTACATTCTGCCTGCATGAAAGGTCAGTGACTGACTTCATTGGTCCAACAATGGCTTGATGAAACGGGTGTTCAACCTGTGCCAGCCTCAGAAATGCACATTCCCTTAAAATCAAACAAAAGGCAACACTTGTACACACGCTTAGTGAGGAGATGGGATGACAGACCTCCATTTCCATGGAGAAAATTTACATATATAGGCTTATAGATCACTGGCCCATTTAACAATTACCTTTCTGTTATACTTGTAAAGTGAGGGCAACAACCTCCTTTACAGCAGCACGGGGAGGAGCAGCCGTGTCCATACCCTTGGATACAAGCCCTTCCCGAGCTGCAGAGGTTCAGCAGAGGCTGCTGCCAGGCAGCCTTGGCTCCCTGCTCAAAGCCAGAGTCAGCCTTACTCCACTCTGGGTCATACTGCTGGAGACCAATGAGACTTGAAAACAGATTTCTTGCAAACCAGCTTAATAGAGGGTGATGATGCTCCCTCACTTTCCTCTGCCAGTGGGCAGCTGTGCCCTGCCTCCTCAGCCTGCGTGGGATCGCAGCAAGGCTTCAGTACTGCTGAGCCTGTCCTGGCAACCACCCCTCCTGAGGCCAACACCTCCATCCCACAGCACACCCGCTGCCAGGGTGCCTCTCTCAAGGCCAAAGAACTCCCTGACAGAAGCCCTGCTTTGCTTTTGTCAAAAAGGAGGCTGAAGCAAGGGATCTTCACACTCTGAGTTCATGAATGCTGCTCACGAGCAAGAGTCACACTCCTGGCTCCACCTTCATCAACACTATAAAACTAATGGATAGTTCTTGACTCTCAAGCTGAAATTGCCTTCATTTGTTTAACTAAAATCTATAGGACAAACACTATGTAAATACACACACTGCACAAACCTGGCTTTTCTTACATAACCAAACTACTCGGCAGACTGAGAATCCCTAACCAAACATACACAGCCAAGCTACTTGCACAACAGAACATGTTGGTGTTTTACCTTGTGTCTTGCTAGACCTCTCCTCAGCTCAGACTGGGCAGCACAGCCACCCCACTGCAAGCTGCTGCTTTGGACAGATCGGTGTGGCCAGCAGTGCTGACAAACAGGTAGTCCCTACATGGTGTAATCAAAGCTGTGATTGCATGAACAGTAATGCAGCCAGAGCACACACCCACAGCCTCCAGAACTGCTGCAGGGGCAGCAGCCACCTCACCGAACACCCTGAACCCTTTGGAAGCTACACAACAGACACATGCTCCATCACATCCTCCTGGATGTTCAGAAAACATCACTGAAAATACACTTCAGACTTCTAGGAAAAAAAAAAAGTTATTTTCTTCTCCAAAAAGCCTTCCAACAGCAATACTTCAGCAAGCCTACTGCAAGCAATGCATTGTTCTTACCCAGCTAATGAGAAAATGGACCCACGGGGAGCTTGACTGCTTTCCCTGATTACTGTGTGTGCACCAACTAGTCTTTCTTGCTCAGCACATCCACTCTCTGCGCTCAGAGGCAGTTAAATGGCAAAAGAAGTCATCCTGCATTTTAGTGCCTGCAAAACCGCAGCGCCAGCACAGGCACGTGTGCGAGGCTGGGTTCCGTGCCTACTTACACGTCAACAAAGCTGTTTACCACGCTGGGATTGCGAGAGCCCTGTCTCCAGGGATGTGCTGGAAGTGGACGGAACAGGACAGAGCTGTCCAGAAGCACAGATGCTGTTGCTGTTATTTGTGTCTACTGTGTTACTGCTCAAAAGCCTGCACAGACCAGAGCAAGGGAACAGGCAACACAAGCTTTTCAGGGAAGGTAAAACTCAACTGCTGTAGATCAAAAAAAGCAGATGAACCTTGAGGCATGTATGTTCTTCAGTTACAAAACTAAAATCAGAACAGAAGCACATGTTTAATAGAATATCATCCTAAGTGTTGCATTACAGCAGCCAGTACCCAGAAAGCCAGTACCTACTCCAACTGCAAACACAGAGGGAATGTGGCAGCAGAGCAGACACTACACCCAGCAACTGCCTTTGCGAAAGATAATTTTGATTCCATTTACCTTTTTTGCTCTGTGCTAACAGTTACGTGACGTTAAGAAGTTCACATCTCCAGATGTGCTCACTGGGAGCTGACAGCAGCCTCCCCCACGCACAGAGCCACACACCAGCAGTGCAGGGGTAGCCAGACCTACAAGCCAGCAGCAAGGCTCCAGTCCTGAGCCCAGTGAAAGGAGACAAAACAGCCAAACCTAAAAAAGCATGTACTGAGGGCAGGGTGCAGGCAGGGATGGATGGAGCAAGCTGGGCTTCCACCTGCCACACACAGCCAGCTGGGATCAAGCCCTGGGCACACCCCGCATGACAGACCAAGGATGGAGAGGGACCTTCAGGGCTCTCTGGGGAAGCCTTTTCATACAGCCCCACACCCTGCCCTGCAAACTGCCACTCACAGCCTCTCCAGCCAAATACTGCCAGGAATCGTGCTGCAGGAGGAAAGAGCTCCTAAGGTGCTCTTTCCTAAGGCAGCCCCAAGCACACAGCACCAAGGTGCAGTCCTTCCCACGAGGGTTTAACACAATGCACAGACATGCAGGAGTGACAGGAAGCTGGAACAGACCAACAACCGAGAGACACTTGAGATTAATGAGAAAACAAAGGCAGGGAAATGCCTTTCTTATTTTTATCTAGACCAGTGTTTTGCATGAAACCTGGTGATGCCCATCTAAGAAACCTCAGGTAAGCCTGCACATCTGCCTGCCTCAAATCCAGCAAGCCTTAAATCCAGAATAAGTCGGGGCACAGCACTGGGAAACCAGGTGCATGCACATCTATCTGGTGGGTTCCCTGGTCCTAGTGGCCTGGAGATCCTGGCCTACACAGCTCCACATCACTGGGGTACCAAGAGAATTCATTCTCAGGATCTGTACCAAAAAAGATGTAGCACTGCAGCCCAGCCACAGCAAAATACCCGAGAACAAATTTAATTTGGATGCCAGACCCCAATTATACCAGCCTAGCAAGTGTCCAGCAAACACCCTTTCCTCCCCATGAGGCTGTGATAAATGCCAAGACAGTTCTGTGCTACCTTTGTTTCTTCTTTTATTCCTCTGGGAGGATTTTCAGGAGAGATATGTCTACATGAAAAGCCTGAGTGATATAAGGATGGGAAAAAACTGAGTGAGACCCTTCTTATCTAAATCTGGTACTGGGGAAAGTAAAAATATTTACTTTTTTAAAATGATGTATCAGAAGACAGTGGAGCTGCACAGCTATACATAGATACACATTTTCTCCTCTAGAACCTGTCTAAATATCATGAAGAATAACTTTTAGGACTCTGGCAGAGTTTCTGGGCTAGCAGAAAGCAGCTGTTTTGCATGAAAGCAAAGTGCATGTTTATTCAGAAACTGAGACATATGCAAGATCACTTTTCAGACACTTCCCGTAACACTGTAAAGCAGAAAATGAATGTAAACACTTATTCTATTTACTCTCCCCCTACCTGTAAAACAAACAAAACACCCACCATGTAAAATAGTTTGAACTGCTTTAAGAACTCCTCCTACCAGTCTCCATCACAGAAAGGCCTTATGAAGAGGCTATCACCACATTTCATAGTCCTCATTGCTAGAGATCTCCAAACACTGGAGGAAATAGTCACAGAAACGAGTAAATCCTGTCTTTCCCAGCTGCTGTCAGAGCTCCTGGCCTGGACATGCCACTGCACAGACTCTGCCTTGCTGAGTCAGGTGAAAAAATCCTAATCATTTACTTACACCTCAGTGACAGGGAGAATTTTGTAAACAGGAAATTTTCATGTTGCTTTTTAGCAGTTTCATTTACTCTTAAGTAACGTCAAGAAGTTGCAATTGTGGTTTACTTTAAAGTAAATGACATAACTGAAAACAAGGAAATGCCTTTGACCAGCCTTCTGAAATTTTATCATGAAGAGAAAGCCCCCAAATAACCACCAAGAGCTCATTGAATGGTAGGGGTTGGAAGGGACCTCTAGAGATTGATTCTGACCCTCCTGCCAGAGCAGGATCACCTAGGGCATGTTGCCCAGGAACACATCCAGGGAAAGTCTCTAGAGAAGGTGACTCCACAACCTCTCATAAAACAAGACAGTCCATATCACCAGAGTGCCTTGTGCAACCTGACTGGCTGCACAGGGTAAACAAACCAAACATTAAAGAGCAGAAAAGGAAAATTCCTCCCCAGTGGGACACGCAAGAGGAAATGTTTATTTCCTGGACAGAGACTGCTCTTTGTCCAGACAGTCTCTTAAATAGCAAGTGGCAAAGAATTTGAAAGCTTGGGAAAAGCAGCACTCCTAGAAAGAAAATAAAGACTCAGAGTTGTGCCTGAAGGAAAGCAGAGCTGCCACGACATCATCCCTCTCACCCTGACCAAAACTAGCACTGGGAAGGCAAGGTTAACATCAGATGTTGGGCTGGCTGTAAACCTCCCTACTCCTTATCCCAACAGGCAGCTACATAAACAGCCTTTTGGAAGCAGAAGTTCACACTCCTCAGAATTTATTGTTTTACTGTAGTCATCAAAAAGCTGTAACAGCAGCAGGCAGCTGTGTCTCCACACCAGCTGGACACCACAGGACAAACACACCACACACAGCACACTACAGGCTTCTGAGGAAGGTGGAGACCCACTGCTACAGGCCCCTACAGCACAGCGTGGGGCTCTCATTAAGCTGGCGTCTCATGGCCACAGCACCATCAACACTCAACCCATCTTGGCTTCCCAACCCAGTTCTGCAGCAGTCCCCAGCACATTGACTCACACGCTCACAGGCAGAGCAGCACCAACATGTACTCTGGCTTCCTTCTTGCCATCAGCCTTAGCTCTTAATGCTCTGCCACTTCTGAAGTCACGTGCTGCTCGTGAGGCATGGCAAAGGATCAGTGCAGTTTAATATTCAAGAGAAACTACCAGGTCAAGGTTCTCTGTTTTCCTTCATCCCACACAAAGCGGTCTGTGATCAGATCAGGCACTGAGCCATCAGGGTAAGGAACACGGCACACAGTCTTAGTTGCTTTTTCCAGAAAACTGTAATAGAGCCCTTCCCTGCAGCACTGCTCTCAGTGGAAAACCACACAGGGATTTAGCTGATGTTGTTTTCTCGGTGCCTTTATCTCTCCACTATCTGATCACCTTACAACTGGAGGCTGCAGCTCACCAGTAAGTTTACCCTCCCACACACCGCTGCTAGGTGACATGGGTGGTCACTGGGCAATCGTTCTCTCTGCTGCCCTAGAAGCCCAGCAGGAGCCCGAAGGCCAAATTCCTATTTGCTGGCCTTGAAACACCATACTATTTAAACATCTGTCAAGACCTTCACCCTATCTCCAGCTTCTCCCTGAAGAAATGCAGATGAGGGCAGGTGCTGGATTAGGCTCTGCAGGCTGACACTCACACCACAGATCAGAGGTCAAAAATTTAACGTTCATTTCCTTTAGACTGCTATTCAGTTTCCGAGTGCATTAATAATGCAGGAACCTCTTAGTGTGAGTGTCATGACCCCCAAGATACTCAATCATTAGTTCAAAAACGTTTCTTAGGTTACTTCATTATTTCTCTATTTTAAATGGACCTAATAAAGAAAGAAGTAGCTGTGCAACAGCCTTAAATGAATAGCAAATAAGGAACTGCAAACCTCTCAAATTAATCGGTCAGACTGGAGGAACTACACAAACGAAACCTGATTTAGGGAGGTGGGAGGGGGTTTTGCAGGCTGCTGAAGTCCTGTGTATTATGGAGAGGTGAGGCTCCCAGAGCAGAACCCATGCCCCATTTACGCATCAACCCTACGGCCAAGCCTGAGATGTGACCTGACTCACATGGTGTTTTACGTCTTGCCTGGAGGAGAGCAAACAACATAAGCACCACTTTAATGTGCTCCACATGCCCAAAAAAATGCCAGAAACAAAAGCTAAGTAAGCATCTGTGTCTCGCAGGGACACAGAAAGCAGCAGTTTGGTTCCCCTCCCAGATCCCAGATGCACCTCACAGCTGCCACCGAGCCAGAGCTGGTGCTCTGAGGTGCCACCTCGTACAAAATAGCTTCCATCTCTCCATCTTCTGTTCCTCAACATCTTTTTTTCTTCTTAACTCTGAGGGGGGGAAGCAAACCCTTCCTCCACAGGGATCTTGCTCATGCCTGTTTACAAAAGCCAAGAGGCAGCTGTTGATTCCCAGAGAGGGGAGAGACTGCAAGAAACCGTGCTGCAGCAGGGAGCCTTCCATGCCACGCGTGCAGCCCTGACACGGTGCACTGCCTGACCACACGGGTCATGGTGCACAAGCTCCATCCACGCGTGGCAAGAAAAAGGAGAACGGGCACAAAGGAAAATCCTGAAAGCACTACCTAGCTAGAGGTGTCAGCTTAGAGGAACAAAATTACGGAACTAAAAGAGCACCGAGCAGCACAAGGCTACGGCTGCTTCACCAGGGCTCCGAGTTATCCTCTGCAGCCCCAGAGACCATCGGAGGAGCAGCAGTGAACGGAAATGAGCAGAGATCAGCTCAGAGGAGAGGGAGGCAGAGGAAATGGAGAATGCTGGTCTGTCCAGGGGGCTCCCTCAGCCATGAGGAAAAGACAGTATTAGACCGAGATAGAAGAAAGCAAAACAACCGTCTCTACCTTGCCCTGAGAGAAAAAAGAAAGCAGTTAGTCAGCTGAACACTTCTATTTTTCCTTTTATCTGGACTACGCTGGGGAGTGACACACCATGCAAGCCCAAAGCACCACTCTGCATTGCTCTTTCTTCTGCACAGTGCTTCAGCTGTTTTTTTGTTTGGTTCTCCACATCAACCTGTTGCAAAAAGCAGGATCTGAGGTTTGAGGGTGTTTTTAAACCGCTGTGCGGAAGCTGATGGGTTTTACACTTGGCCTTTGTCAGAAGCCTTCCAGATGAGAGGCAGATCAACCATCAACACTTGCTACCAGCACCTAGCATATTTATCAGCTTAAACAGTGACAATCTCATATTTTGCTAACCTTGATCCTTGAGAGCTTTCTTCCAAGTTACAAGGGGTTACTATTACTGGCAAGTCTACCCCACGGGCAGGGAGCCAAAAACTGCTCCTGAGAGAAACCCGAGATAAAAATAGACAAAAAGGTAAAACCAGTGAAAGCCTGCACGCTGAAGCCATCCTAGCCCCAACCAGCAGACCTCGAGCACTTCTATACTCATGGTGAAATGAGGCAGGGGAAGAAGGATTTCTTTTCTTCTGCCACTGCCAGGTTCAGCACCAAGAACAACCCTGGCCATTGCCTGCTGGTCCTGTCACCTAAATGTAACTCCCCATGCTACATTTCATCCAGAGAATGATACTTCACGTAGGGCAATACCAACACAGTCCGACAGTTTGCTGTAAGGGAGCTTTACTAGCAGCAGACACATTCATGTTTATGGCACATAAAGTCACCACTATCCAAAAAGCAATAGTCCTAGAGAAGCCAGCAGCACCTGGCCTCATCTAGCCACTTTCAACTGGCATACAAATATTCCTGCCCTTACATGCATGCAAGTAAAGGAGGGGGTGATGATGGTCAAAATATTTACAGACATGGACAAACCAGTGACAGATGCTCAGGGCTGTGGAGGGGGCAGCTGCAGCCAGAAGCCAGTGCACAGGACAAGGAGGAAGAGAGGCAGCACAACCACACAGCTGGTCGTGTCACACGTGGGTGTCACGGCTGACACAGGGCTGTGGGATGAGCTCCAGCCTCAACTCTACCCCTGCAAAGAGACATTCAGAAGAAATGTGTTTTCTCTCCTTTTACATCTCCCTGCAGCACGTGAAAATATACCCATTGCCAGAGAACAATCGCACCCTTCTGACATTCTCTTTGGCACACACATTTATTGTTTTTTTCTGTAAACACAGTTTTCATATATGCATACTTGAAAAGAAAATAAATCCTTACTACATGTTAATTAAGCCTCTGTGGATTTATCAAGATACTAAGCTGTACTTGTGAAAGAGCAAGCCCTCTGCAGCTAGATCCATGGGACTTGCCATCTTCCATTATTAATAATCCACAGAAGCAAAGTATGTTTGCCAAACATAATATAATAATCAGAGGGTGAAGGTTAAGAACCACAGTCAAAAAACCCTTTTGAAACTCACAAAAACTAATGGTCAGCAGAGTCACATCAAAACAGCCTCAGTATTTTCTCAGCAAGAAAATTTTACTCCAGGAAACCAATTCTGGCACCATGGAAGGTTTTACAAACATTTCTCAGAAGTAGCTCTATAGTTAAAAAGAAACCAAACAACAGCAACAAAAAAAAACCCCAAGTGTCAGAAGAGAACTTCAAATCTCCTTCCTAAGAGCCGAATTCAGAGGCACAAGTCCAAGCACTGAGCTCAGAGATTTCTCTACCATGGCAAGAGGTGACACACGTACACATCCAACACGCAAGGAGGACATGAAATAAGGGTTGCTTTCCTCGGTTTAATGACCAGGGGTGCTGGCTGTAAGGACAGCCCTGTCCTGCCACAGCAGCAGACTCTCTTACTAGACTCTAAGAAGTGCTGAAGCACCCCTCTAAGCAACCAGCGCTGTTAGACCTTCTTCTCCCTGCTAGGAGAAAGCTCTTACTTAGCATGCTTTTACCTTTCCTGGGATTTATAAAGTACGCAATTCTGAGTGCAACATCCTCGGGTCTTGGGTTAAAATAAATAAATAGAAGCAAACCAGCCTTAATAAATCCACGGAGCCGAGAAGGAAGCACCTCCCCTCCCGGCACGCACAC
>VWZY01010114.1:1250212-1283915 GCA_013399075.1 Chloroceryle aenea
TCTGTCCAAGTTACAAAATGGTCTTAAATAAGGGATGATATGGCCGGAGAACTCAGTAAAAACACTTGAAGTTACAGA
Organism: Chloroceryle aenea; assembly: GCA_013399075.1. NCBI lineage: Eukaryota > Metazoa > Chordata > Aves > Coraciiformes > Cerylidae > Chloroceryle > Chloroceryle aenea. The sequence continues at coordinate 1,250,291 of VWZY01010114.1, forward strand.
AGAATAATCCTGGTAACTTCTGAATTTTGCAGTGAGGAAGGATGAGGACCGAGCTGTGGTGCAAGCTGATGAGAAGGCCCATGCACGTACCCCTTAGCAACACTGACTGCACATGTTTGGCATCGACTGCACGAACCACAGTTGCCACAACAGGGCCTGGAGAGTGGAAGCCGCAAGCAGGGCAACTGATGACACCCTGTGATCTTCCACAGCATCTTGCCTCTGCTCGCTTATGTTCCACACTTACGTCCCTTCGTAAAATACATTGTAATAGGACTGATGACTTCTCCTACTTAAAATATTAATTCTATTCCTGGAAATATTTTCTCTTTTTCTCTGTGTGGCAAAACCAACTGATGTTTTCGAGATGAAGGAGGATGAAGGGAAACCACTACGTAAATAAGGACTGTTTGGAGCAATCTCCCGAGTCACACGGCCTGGGATTACAGCTACACTTGACCTCAATAGTTCAGCACTCGTGAGTCATCCCTGTTCCTTCCCGCTCCCTCCCTGCCTTCTTCCTCTCTCCAAACCGAGCTGCACGGCCTAGGGGATGCACACATGTCCAGCGATGAGAAGACTGGTTTGCAGCACTAAGCTGTAGGCCTGGGGGACCCTTCATGTGAGTAGCATGCACAGCTAGGAAATGGGATTTTGCCCACTGCTTTTTTCATCAGCTGCTGGAGAAAAGCGAGGTCCCAGCTTCCCCCTAAACTCCAAGTTATCTCCCTCCCCTTCTCCATTCCCGCAGTAGGATGATTAAGGACTGGGCCATCACCCGTGGCACACATGCCTACCTTGCTCGCTCTGTCCCGGGTGTGGGGTGGCTGGCAGTGGGGCAGCACTGGCTCCTTCCCAGGATGAAGGCAGGGCTGGGAACTGTCCTCAAGGCCATAGCTGTTGGGTTGGGACAGCAAGTGTTAGCTCACAGTTAGGAGGAGGACAGGAGGTGATCCAGAGCTTCAAGGCTCTCTTGCCTCTTACCTTTCCCAGTGGCTGGTCCCCTGCTTACTCACACTGGGCTCTGGGTTGTTTCAGGGACTGAGCTGTCCCCTCAGCAGTCCTGACAGAGAAAAAACAGAAGAATTTCTTCATAGCATGGCATCATTATACCACTCTTCATTCATTTAAAGTATTCAAAGAGCAATTACTTACACAATTTGAGTGAAGGAAATGAGTGTGTAGGGGGGAAATATATCAGCTACTGTGATTCATTAGTAAAGGTGGGTGATACGTGCCCCTGCACAGCAGCAAGGATGAGGCAGCTTCAACAGCTCTTAAGGAGATGAGTGCTGGTACTCACCACAGAGTGAATACTGTTCACCTCTATTAGAAAGGCACAAATTAGTCTAGGACAGCTCCACACATTGCAAAAGCAACTCGGGTTTTTGGACTGGTTTTTGGAATTATTTAATCTAAAAGATACGGTTGGCACAAGCACAAAGAGTGTAGGCTGGATATGAATGAACTGGGCCTGGAAACTGGAAGCAGGCTCTTAAAGAGTAGAACAATCAGACTGCAGCAGAGAATAATAGGAATAAAAATACCCTTAACTCCCTGAATACGTGCATATTAAGTATACTTCAGCCCAGCATGCTCTTGTGCAGCTTACGTTCCCATGTCCAGTCAGACGGAGCGATGCAATGCCAATCTGGGAGAGTGATCCACCTTTCACTTAAAGCTGTTTACACAGTTTACAACAGGATACAGTAATTTCATTTTCTAAGATCAATTTTTTCATACCAGGTATCTAACAAGTTATTGTGTGCTCTCACTATCTTAATCATCTGTAACTTTGAATCACACTTCAGATGAGTTCTGTTCAGTTTGCAAAGTGTAGGAATTGAAGACGTCTTTGCTCTTCTCAGTTAATCATAGCAGCAAGACCAGGGGGAAAAAATACTCATAAAGAAACAAATGTCCTTCTGTGTTTAGGGTTTAGAATTCAGTTAATTCTCATTTCAGATACAAAGAACCTTGCAAATACTTTACAGAGATCTGCCATAACAAAACCAAGGTTCTAAATCACCACACAGTCATCAATAACAGAGTGTAGTAAAAGTAGCACTGAAACAACCTTCTCAACAAGAACTTAGTCATACATCCTCCCATCCTCTCCTCAGGGGGTAGATTTAACCCCTAAACTTAGTTATCAGTTCCAGAACATTCTTAATAGCAGAGTGAGAAACAAGCTCCAGAGCTTAACAGCCAAACTTGGGACACTAGGTCATGCACAAGGAGTGAGTCAGCTCCAGGTTGTAAACACCACCGGTTTTGCACTCCTGGAAGGTGTACTGACACCCTACCCAGTAGGGAAGGCCTTAGCCTGGGCCCTCCCTGAAAGCTTCACCTCTATTTCCAGCTGATGGCCTGGCAGACTCAGTGCAGCATTCACCATCAGGCCTGTTTGCTATGAACTTGCCGTAAGAAGGCAGCTTGATTTCCGTTCTTTAATAGGCACCCGCGCAGGAACTCATGCCAAGTTTTGCATTATACATGCTGGGGGTCAGGCCAGGAGCTGACAGGCAAAGGGCATTAACGTTTGAAGACAAGATGCAGTATCCCAGCCAAAGCTTCCTTTCTAAGGTACAGCACAATAAGGAGAAGTTAATCTACAAGAGCCATGCAGGGCACACACAGACATAAAGCACTGAACAGCAGTTATCCCTCTGAGTGTGCAAACTACAGCATGGCACCAGAGACACCAACCTAGCTATGCCTTGCTAGTACACAGCACTGAACTGGGAAACCACTTTTTGGAATATAAAATAGCTGCTCAACAAACATTACTGTGGCCTTTATACTGAGATCCGATTTTAAACTGGACCAGAGGTCAACCTGACTCATATTTTACTAGTTCTGACAGACAGCATAACAAACAATGGCTGCGAGTTAACCAGAATACTAAGCCAGTCTTTGACAAATGCAGCATATATATCACGTTGTGTTATCTGCAGGTTTTTTAATGCATTTGTTTTACCACACACTGGATGATAATGTTCATAATTCACAGTGATGAATAATGATGATAATGATCACATAATTCAGAACGATGACACGTTGGTAGTTAATTATAGCACAAAACCCAAAATGGAAGCTCTGCTCTGCTCAAAAGAACACGTAGCAAAATCTTCATTGTGAAAAAGAGCCCGCAAAACAATCCCGTCACACGAGTGGGTTGGGTTGTTTTTATGACCTGCCCTGATAGATGGCAACTGCCTGGAGGAAAACCACAAACACCAAGTGCGTAGACAGAAGCATCACTCGAACGTATGAAAACTGCAGCTGTTAGGAGCTGAAATACAAAGGCTGTTGATTTTCGTGGGCAGCTTACGGCAAGATACTTCTTCTTTTCCCCCTGTCTTCAGAATATGCACCCTTCTTCTCTTTTCCCAGCCTGTCTATTCTGGTTAGATGCCAAGCTGCACACAGAGGTCATGTCTGTGCTTCATGTCTCACACCCTGCAAGGAGCTCTGTTTGTTATCAGTTGATTGCTTATGATAGCTGTGATTAAACTGGTATAAATATCTTCACACCCCTAGGGCTGAGATTACTTTCTCTTTTGGAAAAAGACTGGCTCTTAGGAGCAGTATGAATTGACTGGACAGCTAGATTCTTCCAAAACACTTGTAAATGTGACACCCTGTGCATGAAAAAACTCTCAACAACAGATTTTTTTTTCTTGAAAAAAAGGAATAGATCAAAATTCCCGTGGTCCTAGTACTGCTAAGCAAAAGAAAACAGAAATAGAAACGTGGAGAGAGATCTGTACCAGACTCCAATGTCCTGGCATCTACAGGATTCTCTGTACTTCTGCATGCAAAAGTTTGTAGCAGACACGGCATTCACAGTGCACGTAACAAGATCCTATCCCCTGTGTTTGTGGTCAGTGTGATATAAGGAGTAGAATATTTGTGTGTGCTTCATTTCGGCCATCGATCCCATTAGCATTTTCACTCCCACAGCAGGGAAAGAAAAATGCATTCTCTCAGCTATATTTCTTAATGTATCATCACTTGTTCCAATCTACAGGACACAATTAAAGGTAAGGTCATTGTCTGCATCTCTGTCCTTATGTTCCCTTAAAAAACACTGGATATAAAATCTTACCTACACATTACCTCCAGTCCTTTGAAAACTAACTATGGCAAGTTAGATCTGGTGAAACAAGGGTGTTTTTGCAGGCTAGTAAGCCTACTGCTCTTGAAAGTCTGCCAGGTTTAAATATTTAATGATCAGACACGGCATTCATCCTCCTAATCAATTCTTTTTTTAGATCTGAAGAGTCTCAGAGAGTGCATTCAGGCAGTGCTGGAGACCTGCAGAGGCTTCTCACAACAAACAGTAGCTACACTTGCTCGGAAGTGAAAAGGGGAGGTAGAATTCTCTGCCCTGTTCCATTAGGGGCATGGTGAAGCCATAAAAGAAGTAGATTTACTTGAAATAAACTGACTTCTACACAGTCTTTTCTTTATATCCTTCATGCTGGTAGCAATTTTTACTTAGAACTAAATGAAACAGAAACTTTTATGAAGTTGAAAAATGCAGAATTCTTTCTTGGAAGGCAATGGATGGGTATAAGTTCCACACATGCAGAACATCTGAGAGATGTCTGCTTGTGGACCTGGCAAGAACAAACCATGCAGTGGGTGCCTGTGAACGTAGGCATGGGTTTGGGGTTTGGCCAGGCAGCAGGTTACACCATTTGTCTTAGAACCACATGGAGTATGTGTAGGCTGATGTAACATAAGAAATATAAATGGCAGAAAGTCAGAAAAGTGTGTCTGAACTCATCTTCTGAAAAGAAATTGCTTACTTGCAGCCAAACACTCCTCTTTCTCTGAGTGGGATTCCTAACCCTTCCTCCCTTTAGGACTCAAATATTTATCCCATTCCTTTCTGCAAAACAGTAGCCAGAGGAAGGTGGGTGTTTTCCCCTTTTTTAGAAGTTGAAGAGGCAGGATGCTCAAGCTGACCATGGTAATCTCCAACAACAGAGGTTTCCAGGGGAGACAAGTCTCTTCTTCAGTGTCTCTCTCTCAGCTGGTTTCTTGGCCCAAACAGACTGTACCAGTCATCTGAAGAGTGTCTTGAGTACTGGACCCTCCTCATCCAGAAGATTCCCCTCATTAATAGATGACACAGTAATTCCTTCACCATGGGATTTACTCTTAGCAAGAGGAATTGCATCAACAAAAAGCTCCAAGACTGAAACCCACATAATCCACAAGAGATACATGCCAGATGTAGGCTCAAAGCAATTCAGAGAGAAGAATGGACTAAAACCCCACCTCTCCCATCTCTTTGGTGATGTGTAGAGTTTTATAACATCTTTTATTGCAGAGAATAGGTCCTAGGAAATTATTTTTCTCTACCTGAAGCCAATAATAAAATTTCTGTTGTCTCCCAGTGAGATCCAAGCAAGGCTCATAACGCATTCAGCAGCTAGAGAAAAAAATGGTGAGGATGGCAATGTTAACAACAATAGTGCTCTCTGCCCTTGCTTTTCTCTTAGGGGCCCCATGGATGTAAGTTTAACTGTGGTAGTTAATTAGGACATCTCTCCTCTGGGCCCAGAGCTGTAGACTCTGACACTTAAATCGTGATGCAAATGTCTAAACAATAGAAGGGGTTTATTCTGTGATGACTCAAAGGGCATCAAAAACTGGTTTGAAAGAGGTTCAGTGAGAATTCTGGTTGGCAGGGAATGATGTCTACAAGGGTAACAACTCTCCTTACAGAGCAAGAGGATTGACCTGGCTTATTGTATCCACCCAACAGACACTGGTGCTGGGGTTTTTTAACTGCAGCCTGTCCTTAAGAAAGAAGATCATTTATGCTTTTCACAACAGTCACAGTTCCTTTTTACAGCACTTCATGTTTCTCTACTGCACAATAGAATAGAGACTAGGAAAAAAATGTAGCTGTGCTTTATTTCAAAGTGCTGTGTAATAAAAACTACTGTACAGTTCTTTGGGTTCAGTCCAGGACAGTGAAAACTGATATCAGATTCTTGCAAGGAGATGAATAGAGATGAGCTGATAAAGATGGACATGCTTTAATATGACTGTACAGTTCTCAGAGAGTGCTTTTATAGATCAGATGCCTGATAGGAAAATAGGTAGGAGTATTGGGATGGAAAGTGCATGGGGACATTAGCAGCCCTGTTCTTGTATTACTGCATACTTCTGCATTCACTCTGCTGCTGCATCCACCTCGGAGGAAATCCTCCCAGTCGTTTTAGAAACAGGGCTCCCGTACAACAAACCATTTAAGCTTGTAAGTCAATATTTTGTTGGTGCCTGGGAGTACTGCCCTGCACAGGTACCACACTGAGCAGGTACAGATGTGCTCACTTCTGCATCAGCAGAAACATTCACGTGAGGTACGGGAACAATCCTCGATGCAAAGAATTCACCGTACTTTCTGCACCTCTGTGTGCAAGGTAAAACTACATGCTGACAAAGAACTTGGCAATTAGAAAACTGAATAAAAAGCATTCATCTAATTTTGAATCTTCATCAGGAGATCAAAGATTGGGAAAAGCTGCTCAAAAATGTCGGGGTGGCAGGCTATCAGGGACAAGTCAAAGTCTCCTGTACAGATTTGAAGGAGAAAGGGAGTAAGTGTTGCGTTAAGTAAACAAGCAAGTAAGATGTACATTTTTCAGTCTGTTGAGACTGCTCGTAGTCATTCCTGGAGGAAGGATCTAGAACAACTGTGCGGGTGCCATAGCTTGTCCCAGAAACTAATCCCTTACTTGAACTGGTGCCTGCCAAGGCCAGTACTAAGTCTCACTGCGTTAGCATGGCCTTGTTTCTGGAGAAGCTGTTACAGCGCCAATGAGCTACTAGAATGTTTTGCAGCAGAGTGGGCTGGTTATAATTATTCTCAGCTCTCATCAGCCAGAAAGGCCCTTATGATGATGTTAAACACCCCACATTTCCCAACAATGACTGTGATCTCATCATCAAGAGGAAATACTTTCCAACCCTTTTGTTTTGAACAGATAAAGCAAACAGGAAATACTCAGCTGCCGTGCTCCCAGCCTTTTGCCATCCATTTCGCTACTTCCTGCCTCTGTCTGTTTTGGGAGAGAATTGTGGAAGGAAGTTGCTTCTTCAAAAGTTCAGGTTTCACTTACACAGGCAGATTGAGCCTTCACCTCATCTCACCAGCTTCTCCCTCCTCCTACCTGCATGGCGGGGGAAAGGGCAGAAGCAAAAGGATTGAAACAGGCATGCTCACATCTGCTGCTTGGAGAAGTCACCTTTCCTTCCTTTTAACTGGTTTTCATAGCACAGAGAGAAATCATTCATGAATATTCTCTCTGTAGTGACATTCTGGGACCCTGTGACAGGGGGAACTGGGCAGACAGGAACAGGCATCACAGTGGTTTTTTACTCTTTAAATGGACAGTAACAAGTTTCTGATTCCATTAATTATTTGAGGAAAGTTAACCCCCTCTCTGTATTTTTGAAAACCAAAACCAACCAAACACACACACACACAAAAAAACAACAACAAGAGGCATGCAGGCCAAAGATTTCCTCTTGTTTTCAGAAAATTTGGAAGCATCCACACAACATTAAAATAAAAAAAAAGATCCTGTTTATATGACAAATGTAAGAAAATAAGGATTTTGTGTTTGTATCACTCTAGTGTAGGAAAAGAAAAGAATAGGAACGTAAGAAAGATCTTTGCTCAGAGATGATAGCCTAAAAATGGTTGTGGTATCACACCATGTTATGCTGAGCTTCAGGGAGCTGGAAACTGTGGTGCAGAAATGTCACATCTTTGTTGCTTTCTTAGGGAGCATTGCGTTTATTTTAATGCCAACATCATGGCAGCCAACAAGAAAAAGGCCAAGATAAGGGTGCTCTAATCAGGGATTTTCCTATATTTTCTATACTTACTCTCCCTCTACCAGTCCTATTTCCTTGGTGTGTGTGAGGGAGTCAGTGGGAAAGTAGAAGAAACCCCCAGATAGATACATTGTGTGAATTAAATTATAATTTTAAAAGGAAATCAATTGAACACTTGCTATTAGTGCATCAGGTCAGTTCCACCTCATCCATCTTCCACATTTTACAGCCACATAGCTTTCTTCAGGTGTTTAATTTCTTTCCATTAACCTCTAAATATCTTTTGACTCTGGACAAGATTTTGCAGTAAGTCTATAGCTAGACTCTGCTGTATGATAGCGTTCAAGACTAACAGTCCCGTAGGCACACATACTCAGTTTTACTCTACTGATGATGGAGACAGCTTGGAGAGGTGTTTTACACCCTTAAGCCTCTTGAAATCAGAGGAAATATACATGAAGCAGAAACACCAGCTCTGATTTTTTTCAGAATTACATTGTATTCAGTTCAATTATGGATTAAGATGATCCCAGGACTTACTCCAATTTCAGCAGAAGCGAAGAGGGGTGTTCTCACCAGGAGAATCTACGTCACACATCACAAGCACCAAAGAAGAGAGCTCCTGTTCTTCTCTAGAATTTCTCTATTCATCAGAGGTGTATCCAGGTGACAATAAAGCAGAACTCTTCTTTGTGTCTTCTTAAAATCTTCTCCCATTAAGGACAGTAGCTTTGTGCTTTCCCATTAATCCTCCACCTGCCACCTCAATTTCCAGACCGATGGCCTAGAAATTGCTGTATGAAGGATGCTTTTATTAATCACATCAATCTTTGTACGTGGTGCAATACTTAGCCCAGACACATAAATGTTTCAGTGGGTATGAGAGAGATAAAATTTTAAGGCTCACACAGGAAGAAGAGCTTGCTGAAGTTATTACAGTGAGCAACGAGGCGATTCCCCACTCTGATGGTAAATCTGTTGCAGTTCCATCAGTGCTATCATTCAACAGCCTCTGGCAATACCACCTCAGCAATAGGCTTAGACAACCTAGTTTAATTATTATTAGTCTGTGAATGTCTTAAATTCTGCATCATGGCAAAGATGCTTTACCCCAGATACAATGTTCCATTTGGTGCAGCCTCTATTTTTCAACTCATGTTTTGTTTTGAGCTGATTCAGAGTGAATTTGTTTGCAATTTTTTTACTGTGGCCATGCAACTGAAAAAACAGCCCTTCAGCCTTACCACTGCTGCCAGGAACCAGACTGTGCAGTCATGACTTACACTTATCTCTGAGGAATGGTCGGTCTCAGATCTCCCTGGTCGGTCTCAGATCTCACTCTTGTCTGAAGTTATTCACATCCTATTCATGGCAAAGAGAGATGACAGATATTAATTACAATTTCAAGTTCACGATGATTTACTCAGGTGCTTGCATAAAAAGGGAAAACTGACTTGCAAATAAAGTTATTTAAACCTGACAGTGTTTAGATACCCCAGGAACATTGGCCCTTTAAAACTAGGAATCAACAGAAACATTGCATGGTCACAGGTTCCAGCATTCACTCTCTTAATTTGGTAAAGATATTCAGTCTGTACCCCAGCTTTTCAGGCCATCATGGGGGAGAACTCAGGGGAAGGTCTTTCTGCTTAAATACCAGAAGGGCTTTATTGGCCAGGAACGGCCACAATGAACATACAACGCTNGGCTTTATTCGCCAGGAACAGCCACGATGAACATACAAGGCTCCCTCTCCTCACATCCCAGGCCAAAGACTACAGGCATTTCTCTGCTCTCTGAGGGCTGTCTTGTCTTGAGCAGAACATCTAGGGCAGCCAGTTGCTTGGCACAGAGAGTAAAAGGATCAGTGTGTTGACTGTGGAGCAAAAGGAGACTGACATGCACAGGAGTAATATCCCTTTGACAAGGCAGGTTCACAGCCCTGATGTTTCCTCTCTTTCCTTTTCTCTTTTCAATTAACTCCATGGCTACTCTTTCTCCAGAGCCTGAAAAACACTCTTGCACTGGAGCAACCTTGGTATTATTTTTGGTCTCCTCATATTGCTACGTAAGCTAGTAGTCTACACGGGTGTTCTTCAGTCTGTGGGCTGCAGAGATACTGTGGATTATTTACCTGGATATTGGAACAAGGTAACACAGAAAAGTAAGAGAGTGGCAGTTACTGCAAATTCACCATCCTAGGACCAAGAGCTCAGTGACTCGCAGTCAGGAAGCTGCCAGGCTAGGAGGTCTCCATTTCTGCTGATGCTGTACACTATCATCAGGCCTTTTGTAGTCAGCATCACCGTAACAGATAAATATTTACTCTGCAGCTACCACACACCATGTGTCCACCTTCTAAAAGATTCAAAAGCTCACTAGCAAATGGTGAATTTTGTTTAAACACCACACCTATCTCGTGGCCCATTCTTGACTGAGAAACTGCTCATACTGGTGTTCCCTCAAGGGCTCCACGGGCAGTAAACACAGTCGAGGCCAAACAGGTTATCTACTCTGTACTATCAGTAGAAACTGCCTTTTGCCTTTAGGCTTGTCTTTGGTGTAGTCTTCTGTAGACAGAAACCATCCCTCAGTGGTTAGGATGCTGCAGGTCTGAAAAAACCTTAAAACCCTGTTTAAGTTCACATGGTGGGCAGGAGTAGGTGCTGCAGACTCTAAATCACAGTACGATGACATTACTCAAAAAATACTCCAAAAGATTTTAAATCCTGTTCCAAACTTAAGCCAGAAAGGCTGCACTACTACTAACTGGCACAGCAGGCTGGCTCAGAAGGGGGACAGGACGATGGTACAGGGTTCCCAGCAATGTACAAACACAGCTTTGCATTTTCCTTCTGCATCATCCTTGTTCTTACAGTCCTGGTGAGTGCCTTGGCAGGACTACATGCAAAAGGCCTAAATCAGCATTTCCTGGCTTTGTCCTGAAAGTGACTTTTGCTATCAGCTCCTGCTAGCAAGATAGGGTACTGATAAACTGTCCTCCCAGAACTGGGAAGGGTAGAAATTTTCACAATTGTGGGTGTGCTTGAGTATGTGCTGGTTTAGTTTTACTACTTCCTCTGCAAAAGGCGTGTTGCAGAGTCTGGCATATGCTGTAAACACACCTCCTTCCAACAGATCTCATTACGGTCTCTCCTTGTGAGAGAATGAGAGGGAGGATCCCAGAGATCCTTGTGGGAGAATGAGAGGGAGGATCTGAACCCTCCAACTCCGGATCACTTGGGTGTCTCCTCACAGAACTACAAAAATACCCAGAAAAACCTTCCTAAACCGTAAGCAGGGAGACCTGGCAGGGGGTTGTTTGGATCTGTGAAGCTACTCTTCATTTTCTCAGCCCCTGTTTCCCCCTTTGTGCCCTGCACACTCTGCTTTACCCCAGCAAAGCTCCACGCTACGCCCCAGTGCGAGGGCACCGTTAGAGCAGAGCAGGGAGCTGGCGAGAGCAGGCAGAATGCAGCTGATCAGCCCGTGCAAAAGCATTGATGAGGTGACATCTGGGTCTTTCTCTGCTGTCAGTCATGTCATTCGGGTTTTGTCAATTCTGCTGATTAATGCTGTTACAACAATCCAGAGACAGGTTGCAAGGGCAGATGGGAAAGTGTCACAGCTGACAAATTGGGAGGGAAAAAAAAAAATGTAGTATTTCTGAGCTTCCCAAAGCACTGGGCTGTCTGACTGCTACAAGAAACTCTCAGACATTTTACCACAAGCCATTGAAAGCAGCACTCAAACGACAGCAGAGCAAGAGAAACACTTTTATTTGCTCTGCAGGAAAAGCTGTATTTCACAGCAATGCCACTGGCTGGTCCATTAATCAGTCGTTTCACCATTTCCTGAGAAACAAAATTAATTGGATGCCAGGGACGAATGGGTCAGGGAGAAAGACCAGCTTCAGCAACAAAAGGTTTTATTGTCATTTAATATTTTGCATATGTCTTTGTTATGTTCCCAACTGACAGAGGCACCAGGAAACAGGTATGGGATAATATATGGCTCGGATCAGTATTTTTGCAAGAGTCAATAACAGAGCAGTGCAAGCATTTCCAGAGGTACATATTCTAACTTTTTCTTGTCTAATTATTATTTTTTGAGAAGAAACACTCCCTCTCCAAGCAGGGCTGCTTGAGAGAAGCATGATACCTTCAAATTAACCTGCTTTCTGGTCTGTTCCTTGCATGAATTCCTTACGCTCCAAAAGTGAAACCATTTGGTTTGGAGCACCAAGGTGTCTCTTGATCCTTCAGTACACAATCACTGGGCATCTCATCCGTCAGAAATATCTGAGAACCAAATAGAACACCTCAAAAGGTGCATCTGTTCAAAAGGATCCTAGAAAGAGTGTCTCATGAAAGACAGGAATGCTCTGGGAATGAGCGAGGCCGCCCCTGTTCTGGTGAGAACGATGCACTTGGTGCCACAGAGTCACAGTAGCACTGTGACTGAGTGCTCATGATTTCAGCCCTTGAAGGAAGGACTGCTTATGTCAGTAGCATCTTGTCTTCGATGAACAGCAAACAAATGATGAATGTCTTTTCCCAGCAACAGATTTTGCCACTGGTCTCTGCTCTGATCTTATTTGCCCATAGATGTAAGGCAGGCAGCAGAGACATTCTTGATTAATTTTCTGCTTAGAAAATACTACTTTCTGGAATGATCTTTAAGTAAAAATATAATGAAGTGATGATTTCCTAGCTACTTCCTAGATAAAGCAGGAGGCAGATGTGTGTATATTGTGGGACCACCACAAAAGCATTTCCTTTTTGCCCAAAGAAGGATCAGAATTGGACCAAGGACAAATGTTGGGAATGGGACTGGGTTGCTCAGTGGTGACTCGGAGCCAAGGAGCCCTTTTCAGGACTCTGCTTCAGAGTGAGATGAGATACTGGAACTTCTTCAACACGCACCATAGCACAACTTGCTGTAGCTGACTCTTGTCAGAGTTTCAGCCTCAATTAGTTGCCTGTATCTTGGTTTTTTTTCAGCCTAATACAACCCAAAAATATTTAAAAATTAAGAATGGCATTACAAAGACTTCAAATCTTCAAAGCTGCATAACTGGAACACTCAGCTTGTCTTTGAGATACTTTGTGCTGTCACCTGGACATCTTCATTTCTCTGATAGTGCATGGTAGCCCAGCCAGCTAGGTACCAACAATGGTGCCCTGTGCACAGGCAGAATAGTCGTCCCTTCGAGCCAAAAAGGAAAGTGGAAAATTGGATCAGTCTGGCCTTCACTTGACCACAGCAATCACAATTAGCAACATCTCCAGGGTACGTGACTGCCTCTTCGTGTCACAGTGCCCACAGAATAAGGACTGCATTAAAAAGGGTAGATTTTCAGCATTTAAATGAGACTGAAATCTGAAACAGCAGAAAATTGCTTTCAATTACTTCACCGAGCAAAAATGCCTTGCAAATTCAGAAGGGCCATACACCAGTGTCAGTATGTGTTCTCACAGCCTGACAGGAGAGTGAGTGGTGGCAAGGTCTGCAGTATAGAACTTGCCTTACCAATCATCCTACTCACAGCTGATTTCAGGATAGCTCCCTCTCTGATCACTTGCACTACTTTTGCACACATTTAAGCCTCTGCAAGTCCCTCTTACCATAGTTCCAGATACAGACTGATAAACATGTAAACATTGCTAGACAACAGCTTCAGGGAATAGTTTCAGGCAGAGAACTCTAACTTCCTCCACAGTGACCTATCCTGGCTTTTGTTTCCATCAGGAAAAGCATTGTATGTGAAGCAGATGGTCTCATTTTATTAGTAAGGAATTATCTCAGCCACTGCTCAGGGTTTAACAATAGGGTCATTCAGATGGGAGAGGGCTCACCTCAATTCTAAGGAACAGGACTAGGGAGGACTGTAGGTTCCCACCCCAACTTCAGCTACAGATAAAAAACCTCCCATCCTGTCCCTACATAGACCTTTGAATGGCCTGTTTTGAACTCGTGATGGAAAGGATTCATAGCTTTTCAATTGCAGTCAGTCTCCATGTAACACAGAGTGAGATGAGATACTGGATTAAAGACTATTTCCAAGTGACCATTAATAGGCAATACTGTTTCTTAATACTCTTTCTTTTTGTATTTTTGGTGGAATGGATGGTGAAGAGTCAAAGCAGATGGCTCTGGGTTTGTGGGTTTGTTTTGGGGGCATTGGTTGATTAGCTTTGTTATTCTGTAGTTGATTAGCTTTGTTATTCTATAGTTTTGTTAATTATTCTGTAAAATCACTTAGAAGCAGATGTTTTGGGATAGCAAATATGAATACATTTAAACCTGAGGCTTCTAAAAGCAAGAAGGAGCCCCGAGAGCTGTGCCTGTTTGCCAGTGAATGACCCAGAGCACTCCAGAGGGCCGCAGACTGCAGGTGGCAGCATCCAGCAAGCCAGCTGTGGGGCAGCTGAACCCAGGTGACAGGCAGCAGCTGGTTTGCTGGGTGGGAGCCCATGTCCAACACTGGAAGTGCTTTGGGATCTGGACGATTTCTATCTGACTTTTCCAATTTAATACAATATTGGTTCTACTAATTAATGTATTATTAATCTGTGCTTTCGTTTTGACCTTTATGACTTTGCTTTCTAAATATATCGTCACATTCTCACACAACTGCAGTTGCAGACTTTGCAGGGAACTTGTTTAAATTACTTTTTGGCCAAGGCCACCTTCATCAGCACACCAGCCACACAGAAAAGCTGGTTTGTCCTCCCTGCCAGCTATGGAGGTACATGGAACACTGTTCTCCCCCAGCAGAACCTCTTTTCTGGCAGATTTTTGTTAAGTGCTCTGGAAGCTCAATCAAGGGAAAGGGCTAAAAAAATGAGATGTGATCAGCTACTGTAAAAAGGGAATAGATGTTCTCTTACACAACGTCATTCTTTACTTACCAAGCAGCTGAAGTAGTCTTCCAAGAAAATCTCACCATAGGAATTTCAACAATGCTTAGCATTTCCATGAATGAACTGGTCAAGGTTTGTATCTTAGATCATGTTAGTAGTACAGCCAAGTAGTTCAGCCATCAGATCCAACCAACCACAGCTGACAGCAGCTGTGCTGAGCTATCTCCAACTTTCCTCTTTTAGATATGTTGCTCTAATATATCACTTCTTTCAGTGAAGAAATTGAAGGAAGATCCAGAAGTTCAATAATCAAAGATATAGTCTCCTCTTGGGAAAAAAAATACAAATCAATCAGTTTTAGTTAATTTTTTTTTTGCTTTCAGAAGCTGAAAGCATCAGTATCTTAGAATCACAGAATATCTCAGCTTGGAAGGGACCCGTAAGGATCAGATTCCAACTCCTTGCTCCTCACAGGACCACCTAAAACTAAACTTATGAAACACAGGTCTAAAAAAATAAACCAACCAGTCACAAACCCACAAATGTTCATAAGCTATCCATACTGAAAATGAACAAAGGGGTGCATTTGTCACTGAAACACCCCACACTGGGACTGAGGTTTGTTACTGTCCCAGTTAATTAGGGGACTCAAGAGCTTCTAGGAGCTCACCCAATGCAGGCACTGGACCCTGCAGCAGCCCCCATACCCTCAGACTCCTCTGCCTGCAGGGACCTGAAGCACCTCTTCCTGAGAGGTAGCAGGCAGAGGGATCCTGCACGGCTGTACCTTTGTGTCCTTCTCCCTGGTGGTGCCAGACAGGTGTGGCTTTGACCTTCCTGTGTACAGCTGGGTCCCCTGGGGGGAAGCAACCTCTATAACATGACTGTATTCTCAACTGGTCTTTGCAGTGCCTGTGCAAAGGCAACACAGCCTTTGCAGAGAAACAGGAATTTTTGACCTATTTAAACTATAGAATCACTGAATCTCCATTGGAAAAGACTTTTAAGATCATCAGATCCAACCATTAACATGTTCAATGTCTTTTCCACATTGCCCAATTTTATAATTAAAACAAAATAGAGTTCAGACAATTAAATGCTGAGATACTTATTCTTGATGGTTGGAAAGTTTGTAATTGGTCACCTGACCACATACCCTTTCTTACGTCAGAAAGGTCTCTGGTTTGCGAGCCAGCTCCAGCAGTCAGCTCTTTCCAGCCCTTACCATTGCAGTTAATTACTTGGCCATGGATAACAAGCTTTCCAAAATGGCCCTGAGGGCTAAAGGCCCAGTCCTCTTCCTTATGAGATGATCTGTAAGGTGGTTTTGTCACATGCATCACCTAGATGGAAATCCTTCTAATTCCCATTGGCTAGAAAAGTCATGAAGTCCACTGATTCAAGGAGAAAATTGTACACATTTTGGACACTGCCAGACAGCCTAAGTGTATAATCACTGGTGCCAGCACCACTGTCATGCCAGCAGAATCGGCCTTGTCCTGTCATGAAATTTCTCCATTCTGGATTTTTCCAGTCTGTGGGTATAGTCCTTTGTGGTTCTGGCTCTAGCAGCTGTCAAAGTGTGATGATAACCAGGAGGTGCAGTTTCATTCTGAGCAGGATTTCTCTGCTGTAGGGTTTCACACTGTGGTCCATTACTCCAAGGCCTGAAGGGCTCCCTAGTGATCCTGCAGCTCCCAGCTGATTTCCTGGAGCCTGGCCTGCCTTGTCCAAACCAAACCGCGTGCTGTCAAGTTGGAAGCACAAACATTACTCTTGGTAGTAGGGTTGTAGTAGCATGAAAGTAGAAATTGCTGTGAATGTCAGTTCCTGACTTCTCAGCTAACAGCACAGAATTTCCCCTTGAAAACCATTAGCAGCCAACCTGCTGAAAAAGAGCAAAAATTAATAACATACTTGAACTGCCTTCTCCATCAATTCTGAAATGTTCTCACTGACTTTTTCTAGGTACTGTTTCAAAACCACCATTTTCAAATGCCAGCATAGGATTTTATATATTTTTCAACATCCAAAATAAGAAAGAAAACAAAATAACATTTTCCATAAAAGGATTCCTCTCAAACCAAGGTAAATGTTCACTAATTTTCCATTGATTCTATGAGTAACCTTGAATTCAACTGTTTTTTCTGCCTCACATCATCAACAAGATTAAGTGAATGCTACAACCATCTTTCTGACACCAGGCTCAGAGCTTTTAGATCTGTTATAGTAAAAGAAGGAAGGGAAAAAAAAGGAAAATCATTATTTTTCTGCTGGTAACAAAACTGAGCACTGGCCCCCACTGCAGCAAGGCCCACAGCCCAGCTACAGCAGGCTGGGGGTTCAGCTCGGGTTCGTTGCAGAGCGTACAGGGACTTTGCAGATTTCTGCATGGCATGTGGCAGGTTCTCTTTTTACCTCTTATCTCAATGTGCAAATTACTAGAGAAAGCCTAAGTATGATTTTTGACATTGGAGTTATTTTTTCATTTGGAAACCACTGCACATAAGTGGTTTCTGCTTTGTTTTGAGCTATGTGCCACGTGCCACTCAAGCAGCTCATCTCTACATCTTATCTGAAAACAATGATGTTGCATATTTGAGTCACTCTTATCCTTCTTGGGTAATCAGTGTTCTAAGAAATATGTTGCACTGAGACACTGAACAGGACAGGCAAGTTCCCAGTCAATAGGATGCCAGCTCAGCTACAGTAAGGTGCCATCTTCATCAGGAGAGGAATTTCTTCTGCCTGCACTGTATTTATAGTAGACAATGGCAGGGATATTCACAGACCTTGAGAGTTCTTCATTTACAAAACACTTCCAGCTCCAGATACAAGTGAGCACAAACAAATACCTGCTGGTGTAAACAGGAGGGGAATTGTGTGCACAAGGTCTCTGCTTTTGGAAAGATGGTTTGGATTTTTCTCCAAGATTTATTAGGAAAGGATCTTTATTCATTGTTAGTTTTCCAGTAGCAGAGAAGTGATATCAAAATATGGGTTATCTGTAATAAATTGTCAGTTCAATCTTTCACAGAATTGTCATGGTTGGAAAAGACCTCTAAGATCACCGTGTCCAACTGCTGTGCTTTAACAAAGGTTTCAGTCAATCGGGCTAGACCCTGCACACAGAACAGCAAGAAAGAGATCACTTTACTTCTAATAACATACAAACCATTTCAAAGGGAGGAAAAGGAGGAACACATCTCCCAGTTTCATCCATCTACACGTGTACATCCATCTATGTCTATGGCATAGCACGAACCAGCTGGCTGAGCTGCCCTGCCCTAGCAGGGGCTCGCTTCCCCATGAGCCTTACATAGGGCTCCATATCCCAGAACTTCTCTGGCTCCACCAGCAGCTCTGCAGGAATGCTCCAGTGAGGTTTTACAGTCTCTGTCAAACACAATAATCCTTCTGGTCTTAACTCCATCGTTACAACATCCACATTCAGAAACTAGGGCTATCAGCTACTCACAGGAAAACCACATTCGGAAACCAGGGCTATCAACTACTCAGAGGAAAACCAAAAATCTTCTGGAACCCAACTGTCCCATCATATGAGGGACAGTACACAACAACAGGAGAGAAGACCCCAAGTAATTGTCATTGTAGCTCCTACAAGCATCAAGAGGCTCTCTTCTGTGACAGCAATCAGCTCAATGGACTCATTTATAATGGTTATTACACCCTTGTTTGTCTCTGATAGCATACATGATATTTAGGGGACTGATATAGTGATGCAAGAGGACTGATATAATCTTTCTCTTTGCTCAGTATGGCACGATTCCTCTTAGAGCAAACAGTGTAATTAGGATTGCAAAATAAAGCCAGTGATAGGCATGTAAAGAGAAGTTAAAAAGCACTTCCCCCCTAGGCTGAAGAAGCATGGTGAGGTTGGTGGGTGACTAGAGCAGAGAGAAAAGCACATCTGGCAGGAGACAGGAGGACCTTTGCATCCTCTAACCTCACCTGCAATAAAGGCTGAAGATGTGAGAACACATGAATGGCCAGCACCACTTGGAAGAGGCAAATCAGAGGTGGTTCTCAAGCCAGAGCCTGCCTCCCATAGACCTGTGAACAGCCCTAAGAGCTTCACCAGCTTCCGGTTCTGTCATGAGCATCAACTTGTCAGTAGGTTAAGCTGCTCTAAATATTTAAGCACTTAAGCCACCCTAAACCACTGCAAGAACTTCTTGTGCGTTAGCACTTTTGGATGTACTCATGGTTTCATCACTCCTGTCCCTCTTCTCTTCAGGGGTGGAAAAAAAGAAAAGGAAAAAAAAACAGATGCCCCTCCCCAAAGAAATGAGCCTTTCCTCCCACAAATTAATTTCCTGCTAAACAGCAGCACCTCTGATTGCAATGTTACAGTCTTTGAAAAGCAAGGAGTGAAAGATGTCAGGGCTAGCAATTACCACCTTCACAGCAGAAATAAGATGAATATATGTAATTGTTTAATTAATATTTTATATAACAACAAGGAAAAGGGGAACTGTGGCTGAGTCTAAACTCTGTGCCCCCCAGAGCATCCAGAAAATGCTTAGAAAAAAAATATTTCATAAAAAGTCTTACAATGTCCTGTCACAAAGAAATATTAACTTGATAGGCAACCACAGCCATTCTGAAATCTATCTTTAACCCACCTCAGCAAGTGTTTCCATGAACAAGGAAAATCCAGTCTGCCAAGTATCCAGGTGGTTCCCCATGGAGCTGTGTAGGAGCGGGAAGGAGAGAAAGGCTGATCCAGTGTCTCTCTGCACAGGTAACAGGGAAGTGGCAGGTAAGTTCTACTATGGAACACCTGAAAAGCTAAGAGCACATTTTGTGCTTCCCCAGTGCCAGCAGGACATTGCCCAGCACAGATAAGAGTATCCAGAGATGCATTCTGACATATTCTCTGTACTCTGTCATGGTCTCCTCTGAAGATCCTCCGAGTTCAAGGTTCATTCGCAGTATGTTGGTCTCAGAAGCCTCACTACCCTTTCCATTTTCATTCATCTTATTATTCTGCTCATCAGCATCATTCCTTCCTTCCCAATTTTGACCAGGGCAAAGCACGTCACGAATGAACACAGATAAGATGTTTCCAAGGAAAACGTGCCAACATCCCTAATGTGCTCACAGAAGGTCAGACTTTTAGGGGTTTGATCACTCCTGACTCCTCCACCTACCCTGAGCAGTACAAAGGGAATGGAGGCTGTGGTCAGTCCATAGCAGCTCCTCTCTGCTGCTACCCTTTTCCTCCTCATGTGCCCCAGTAGAGTCTCATTCCTTTTACTTATCTCCTATTTCAGCCTCTTCAACACCCTCTTACTACCTTTTGTATTTATACATTATAGCTATACCTCTAACCTCATCATTACACCTTTAACCTCATCAAATATCCTCAGTACCCTACCATATTTAGCCATACACATGGGAGTGCTCATCTTTCTCCCTCATCAGGAATGACCAGTGAATCCTAAGAAATAAAACCTTTCATGAGAAGATGTCAAAACAATCTCTCTCCCAAGCATTTCCAGTTTCAGTAAAGCAGCATTGTAACATCTCTATTAAAAATGTGTAATAATATTATGATCACTCTGTTATCCTCTTTACATGGAAAGAACGCAGAGGACTGAATAACTTCCCAGTATCACACAGGAAACCTGTGAAAGAGCAAAGATTTGAAATGCAAAATAGCATCAGCCACAGTTCCTGTCAGCCATTCACAGTGGGTTTTGAGGAAGCAAGAATAATCCTTACTAAGAAGCTGATATGGCCACTGTTACACTCGGAGATGTCACATCAGTGGCGTCTGGGAGAGGTGTGTGTTTGTGTCCCACCATCTAAACATTTCCTAATTGCCAGTAAATTAAATCCATTTTTCCCAAGTTGAGTCTGCTTTGCCTGTGATGGCAGCTGGTAAGTGATCTCTCTCTCTTGGCCAAAGAACACTTCCATCTTTTGTTCCTCCCCTGTACTCCCGAGGGGGGAGAGTGTCTGGCAGCTGGCCAAGGTCAACCCACCAGAGAGACAAAGCATCTATTTAACAAAAAGTCCAATTCATCTACAAACCTAGTTACTAAGCATATCCTACCTGTAGTGTCACTGGTTGCCACCCTGCACTGATATCCTTGCTAATCTAAGCACAAAATTGGTCAGGAAGTTAAAGTGATCATTAATTTGATAAGAAAATATCAGAGACCCATCTACAACTGTACCTATGGCTTTCCACCACTGTCTGTGATGGTTTGTGTAGAAGCACGAGGGGTTAGGATGTGCACTTTTCTCTCTGTTGTCCTCATGTTATTCTTGTGCCACTTCCAATTTCCTCTAGCTTTCAGGTTACCACGATGTAAAATTTCTGGGATATTAGAAAACTATCTGTGAAAAAACTCTGGTGCAAGGCTGACACACAGCATTCCTTTTGCTGCAGAACAGGTAGGAGCAGTAGGCCGGGACTGTGGGCAAACTGGGGTAATTATAGACTGCCTACCAACCCGACTCGCTCGCGTCTTCCACGGGATACGCTGCTAAAGCGTGACGGCGGGTCATGTCACTGGTCATGTGTGCTGCTCTCTTCCCTACTTACAGCCACCTGGAAAGACATGAACTTACCGACTTTTGAAGAGGTTTTGCTCCCCAGGTTTGCCAGAGCTACCTAAAGGTAAGAGCTTTCAGATTACTTGGGATCACTACTATGTTTAGTCCTTAGGAACTAAGGAGAGGGAGTGTGGGAAGGACTGAACCAGCCAGTGAGCTCGGGGAGTATGACAGCTGTGGCTCTCGGTTGTAAATGTTAACTCTTTATGCTTTCAAAGGCTGCAAACTCTCTCTCTTGTTCCTAAAAACTAGGGACAAAGATTTTTCCCGGGATATTTTCACTTTCTCCTAGAACAAATCAGTAATGGCAAATAGGATGAACTTTCTGATAAGGTGGAGATGAGAGCAGTAATAAGAATGGAAAGTCAGACTAAGGCACCATAGGAAAGGGCTTAGCTCACACATTCCTCAAATGAATGTTTATTCATAACAACTTTGTACGAGTTGCTAAACCAGGTCTGGATGCTGCGTGGCACATTACTCGAGCTGTTCTATCAGTTTTCAGCTGAAGGACAAGTTAGGGACATGATTTTCATAGGGGTATAAATGAAATGCAGGCTACCCATCACTAAATGGAATGTTAATCCATAGAAGAATTCCATGAAAAGATGGCAAACGTAAAATTCTAAGGTAGTAATGAAGTGCTGGAAATTGTGTAAGGCTGCCCTCAATTCCGACAGCTGAATGGAATGGGAAAGACAAAATTGTGGACAAAGAGGACTAAGGCTGAACCTAAACTTGCCATTTTCTATATTCTGTTGCTTGCAAAAGTTTTCAGACAAGGCATGACTAAACGTGGACCATGACACTGCAGAATGGCACAGTGTCTCCCTGGCACAGCGTATCATATACAAGAGCTGAGCAAAACCAAGGCTAAATTAATTTGGTCATCATCACTGCTGCAGAACAGGAACTTAGCCCATTTTCCCCCCAGTACAGGTTGATGCACAAGCCACTGGACAATACTTCCTTCTAGTGGTTAGTACTCTATTTTTGGAATGGTAATTAGGGAGGGATGAGTTCTTATGCAAACCCAGGACCCATTGTGCTCATCCTTAAGAATAAGGGCCCTTTAAATGTGGGTGAAGCTGGTCATCTGAAGGAAGCCAGGGATTATACCACAAACAGTAAACTAAGGAACAAGATTTAAGAGATACATCTCCCTTGAATCAATAGTTAATGCAGAAATCAGGAATGGAGTTTGTACAGTATTTTAATTAATGATCTCGACAGACATGTAAGTGGCTAATAAAATGTATGAATGAAGAAACAAATTATGGAAGCAGAAAATCTATTAAACAGAATGAGAGAACCTAGAGCACGGCTGTGGCAGAATTCATATGCATTATAATGCATTTAGAAAATTACATCAGGAATTTCAGCTACAAGCTCAGAGTTCATTAGGACAAAATGACACTGGAGGAGAAAGACCCACTGCTGGTCAGTGACAGCATAAATACAAACCATCAGCACAGCATGGCTGGGGAAAAGGAAAAAGTCCTACTGGATTATTCTAAAGACAGCATTTTCATTAAAGATAAGATGATACTCTCACCATTATATCAGCAAAGGACAGAGCTCACCGGTCGCCCATGGCCAAGAAGGATGAATTCACTGTACAGAAATCAGAAGGACTCAGCAAGCTTGCTTAGCCCTGTTAAGGACAGGCTGCAAGGAGACAGCAAAGTTATCTGGGCTGTCTTGAGAGGAGAAGGGTTTTCGTAGAAGTACGATGCTGGCACAGTAGCAAACAGGAATAAGCTACCATGAAAATATCAGGCTAGAAAGTTTGTGAAAGTTTACAGTATCTTGAACTGCTTTAGAAGTGAGATCAACGGGAGCAGTAAATGTACTAAATTATAGAGCGGCGCGCTCTCCGTGAGGCGTAACAACATTCATGTCTGGCCTGGGAGAGACTGGAAAATCCAGGGAGCCGTGAGTCCGGGTAGGCAGGGCCAGGCTCCAGTCTGTGCACAAGTGCTGCAGCTGCCTGCACCAGAGACTGCACGACCAGCCCCCTGGGTGCACACTACAGCAAACCAGCTCTGGGTCACACTTAACAACAAAACAAAAACAAACCCCCAAAGCTTCCAAATCCTTTTGCATCTGTGTCACCGTTTATGATACCGTGAAGGAGAAAAGTTGGGGTTTTCCATTTTGGAGAAAAAAGATCTCTCTCTTTCTCAACAGAACTCAGTTCACCAACATTTCTGTCTTCATCACATACTTCCTCACGATTTTGTGAGCAACATTTAGGATCATTTTACTCTAACCTTTCCATGCAAGTCATGGGAACTTGGATTATATGTAAGTGTCTCTGTTTCCACACAAGTGGAGGAGAAGCAGTATTTACACACGCACGTTCCGGGTTCTGCTCAGCTCCCTTGCTCAGTGACAGAAACATCTTGGTGACTTCATCAGATGAACAACCAATTTCTTCCACTGAACAAGCAGTGACCTTACCTATCGGCTAGTGAGTCAATGCAGTCAAGTAGACAAGCCACAGGAACCAGGTGAAGAGGTTGCAACAAGAAATAGGATTATGAAATGTGAATATGGTTCATATTCAGTTGAATCCCCCACAGTTACATCCTCTCCATTTGAGAGAGGAAGCTGCTAGCCTGACACAGGCCTGTATGATGGAAAATGAAATCTGGGAGTAAAGAACTGGCAGAGCATCCTTCACCTCACTGAAAAGGTTGCCTACTTCAGACATCCCAAATACTTTTTAATGTCTAACTTTTAGCTGCTGTTTTAAGAATAAACAAATACCTGAAGGCTGCTCCCCAGCTCTTTGTTTCTCTGTATTAGAGCTGGAGCTATTCCTTCCTGAACATCTGAAAAGCCTCAGCACGAGATTTTACCATAAATGACCAGCTCGGGGCTAGAGCAAAAAGATCCCTCCACTGAGGAAATGAGTGTTTCATTGCTAGCTGAAAACTAGAATTAACTGCTCCAATAAAACAAGGCAGAGGCACTCGATACTGCTCAAGCTGTAGATGCAACTGTGTGCCAGCAATGGCATTTTACAGTCACTCTTTAAAATAGCAGAAATTGTCTCGTGAATGCAGGTGGAAAGACTAAATAGCCATGAAATCTGAGGATCACTTACTGTAATGTTTTCACATTAATCTTCCAAAATACTAAACTTCTGAATCTATTGCCCTATCTTCTTGAAATACCTGAACCACTTCATGTTTCCTCCCAAGTTCCACATTCCCTTTTTTCCACCTCTGAACCCACTCAATGTCAAACCCCACATCAGCTGGAACTGAAATGGAGATTAAACACTCTTCTTCTTACACAGTCATTGCTTCCTGTCCTGCCTAAGATGCTGGAGGTCATCCCGATACAGGATGTGATAGCCCAGTGTGATAACCTCCTGCCAGATGACACGATATCGATCCAGCCCTTAATGCCAGGGCACAGAGACAGCTCTTTGCAACTTTGGTCCCCGTCTCACGCAGCCAAGCTGTCCCTACACTTTCTCCTTCTCTCTGAGAAGAGCTTGGTACTTTGTGTGGTTATATCCACGTCTGGGTCCTGGGACCAGCCCCACCACTTCAACCAGAACAGAGATAGGCGAGTGCCAAGCACGTTGGAAAACTTTTCAGAAACCTGATTTGGACTCTGCAGTACAAGACCAACAATTAACCTTCTTGCTAAAACAAGCCTCAGTTAAATTAAATTAATACATAAATAAAGAGTAGTACATCTCGATCAGCTCTCACAGAAGTGCCACATCATTTTTCCAGCTAGGTCAGTCTACTTCTGACGAAGAACTGCCAGAGAGCAGAATAGCGAGGTAAGGGGAGTGTTACCTCCACTCTGATACACATGCACCTGCCAAATCCCATCTGCCCCCTCTCCTTTTCAGACTGCAATTTATGAATCTGAGTGGAATCAGTATAGCAGTGAACTTCAATTTTCAAATGAAATCACAAATACTTCATCAGCACAGGCTCCTCAGACTAAAACAAAGCTACAGCAGCACTCACGTAATGAAATTTCTAAAATGACTGCTGAGCAGCTCCCAGTTTGTCTTCTGCTGAGCTACACCAAGGTCAAAACAGACACAAATCCCATGGGGCTCTCCAGGCTCATGAACACTTCCATTTCAAATACCACAGCGTCACTTTGAAGAGTGTTTGTGGGAAAAGCATCCTTCCAACAAACTTGAAGTCTAGCTGGAAAAAGTGTTTCAGAATGGTGAAAACTGATCTGCATAGCTAGGACTGTCCCTCTGCTCACCACTGCAAACATGCAGCACCTGAAAACCCTTTCTGAAACATACCACAGAGAGGGGAGCAAAGACATTGTTCTCTTTGCAACTGTTTGAGCCATACACGGGAGGCCAAACAGCAGCTGTCAGTGTTCCTGAGATTGTTCTCAGTGGGTCTCAGGTTCCCCTTTCCAAAGCACAAGTGGTAGCTCCTGTGCCTCTTTGCAGGCACAGGTTGAACTGTTCTCACCAGGGGGATTATTCAGCCATCGGGGCGAGCAGGACTGAAGGCACAGAGGTGCAGTGACAGCTGGAGACTGAGGCCCTGCCACAGAATTTCACAGTTTCAAAGCTAGCAGCTTTGCCTGATGACTGCTCTTCACACCAGAACAGAATCGCCTGGAGCAAATCCAGAGGAAGGTGATAGAAACTGCCGTTGTCCATTCTCCCCTAGGATATGTCCTTCCTGGAACATAAAGGCTTTGTCATTTCCACCTTCCTTCCCCTGAATTGGCTCTTTGTGTATACGCCTCGGGGTGTGATTTGCTTATTTTTATAATATTTTCCACAGCACTTAAAGGAAGCTTTATTTTCCAGTGCAAACCATACAGAGAAGAGACTGAGACTTCTGACGGAAGACGGCACAGACTTGTTTCTGTGGGCCAGGCACTAGACATTTCTGCCTGCAAATCAAGCAATATGCAGTAGCCTGAGTGCCTCAGCTAAACCAAACCCCCAGTTCAGGACTGCAGAGAGCTCTGACCTGCCCTTGCAGGGAGCTCCACTTGCTCAGTGTCACTTACATCCCCTCCCTTGCTATTAAGCATGGGCCTCCCAGATGCTACTGGTTTTCTGGAGGGGAGTTTATAGAACATTTTCCTATTCCTCAGGAACTGCAGCTTGGTATGACTTTTGACATGACCCTTATGACTTTTTCCTACAGGACTACTAACTACTCTCTCCCATATCTTCCTCTCCAACAGATGATTGTATTTGAGAGAGGAGAGGAAGATCTCTTACTCTAATCTGTGGCAATACGACAGGTTTGGGGTCACAGCCCCAAGGAGCTCTCAGGCATCACAAGCATGGTTGAAACCATGAACTGAGAGTATCCACTCATATGCCTAATGAAAGGGTCTGCTGAGTTGCATAAAACACCCTAGAGAATGCCATTCCTGAACCTCTGGACTTGCACCGTTCAGGCCCAGAGGGTAACTAAACCCCTGGTACTTTCTCCCAAGTAGACTGAAGAAGCTCCTGCAGAAGCTGAGGGCCAGATGTCCATGAAGTTGTCCCAGCTCTTCTGCAGTGGGACAGGTCTTTCATCCCAACACAGAGAGCTACTGGCACCAACTTTGTTAACAGCCTATGGCCCACAGCTCCTGTGCTTGATGGCTCTAGTAAATCAGACAGAAACCTGGCATCCAGTGGGACTCCCACACTACTCCTGGCTCTGCTGATGATTCACTTCTGCATCTCTTCAACATTTAACTGGTGATATTATACTAATACCTCACTGGGTGGAGCAAGGATTAGTCGGTGTTTGCTTACATTCAGTTGTTAACTTGCAACACTCTCACTATGTTAACCATTATTATTCCCTCCTACTCTGTGCCTCATGACAAGCTCTTTGCCTGGGCCTATAGTCACTGGATGAAATTCAAAAGTCCTTTCCTCTTTTTCCTGTTTCACAGTGAGTGAGATGAATTCAGTTGAGATGTCACCCAAGCTGGCACCTCGCAGTATTTAGTGTATGGTATTCAAGCACCAAGATAACAAGAAGCCAAAACGTGAAGAGACTCCCTATAATTTTTCCCACTGATCCTTGTTCCAAGGGTATTCCCTTGGTCAACACCAGCTCAGGCAATATCATCTGTCCTCACACTCATGAGCCCACAGTTAATACTGACACACTGTCCTCTGTAGATCATTACTCACAAATGGCTTTCATAGCTTCATCTTACTCAAGTTCTCTTGAATCTCAGCTTTTCTTTCTTTTTCTCAGTGGGATCCTCATGAAGCTTCAGCAACGGCCTATTAATACCTCTGACATTCCCAATCAACTGGTTTAGCTTCTTTAGAACAAGTGAACTGAGAAGCACCTTTCTCTATCCCTCCTCTCCAATCAGCAATTTTCTCCAGCATCTTGGGCCTTAACATGCCCAATACTGTATTTCTAATTTTTTCTCCACAGCATCCTACCTATTCTGTTTATGATTCATTCTGTTACCATTTTCCCTATCAATTCCCATTTATCCAGATTTGAGGAAATTACATCACTTCTTCCCTAGTGATAGGTTCAAATTCCTCCTTTTCTTCCTTCCAAAAATGACCTAAACCTCAGTACTACCAATCCCCCCTCCTTTGGCCTTCCCCAAACACACTCCCTCCAACACACCTTGACATCAGAGCTGTTGAGACTGTTCTGCCTTGCTGAACACTTTCTATGCTACCACAGCTAGAGCTCACACATTCAGGCAGCTCATGCCAGCGTGCCAAATGGTAAATTTCCCAGTCTCCATTTTCACTTATCCAAGTTTCTTTTAACACTATAACCCCTCACTTCTGTATCACCAGTGAGCAGGTGAGATGGGCACCGTCCCGATCTGAACCAGGGGAGGCATCTGCACAGCGACACAGGACATTTAGCTGGAATCAGGGGGCTATGTGGAACTACCTGAGCAGCCAGACTCATTTAGCAGCTCCTCACAAACATCCCTGATCTTTTTTTTCCCACAAAAATTGCCCTCTCTTGCTGACTTGTGTGAAAAGCTGTAACTTTCTTCTGTAAAGGACTCCTACAGTTAACGTTAGTAGGAAATCAAGCTGTTAAGACTGGTTCAAGGGACAGCTAGGAATAATGAGCACATTTCAGTAATACAAACACACATGTCCAGCTGTGTCGTCTTCCTCCCACTCTCCTTTATTGTGAGGACCAGTTCTTGCTAAGGCCTGCAAAACACATATTTTGTGGCTGATCTTGTTCAGAGCCTGGGGCAGCGCAGTCATATTTAATAAGGAGCTTGCCCAACAAAAGCCTGCCACGCTAGTGATGAGACAATAGTTTCACAGTACAAAACTGGTCACAGCAATGATGGTGATAAGGTTGCACAATAACCTGACAAAAGACAGATCTGAATTGTCACTGGTTGCACTGTTGCAGGCTCTGACTTAATGACTCATGAAGGTTTTTCACGGGTGTTCCAAAGTGTGCCCTTTCCATCCTTGAGTATCTTGACAATCCATAGAACATAAATCAGCTTAGCTTTGCTGCAAAGGTAACTCCTTCAGTCATGAACTTACAGGCTTTAAATAGTGTGTTTTCTGGAGGAACATTTTTTAGCTTTCCAGCACAAAGAAATACGTGAAGATGACATTTTCTACCCTCCCTTCCCATCTTCCTCATCATCAAGTGTAACAGGAACGGACTGCACCTCAGTCTATTAAAAAACTAGAATATTAGAACTGTGAATTTTCCTCTCAGTAAAATCTGAGTGTGAGGACTAGAAATTAGAGAAGCGGGGACTGACAAATACGGGGCACTCACAGGAGGTTTTTTTTGCACTCCTTTTGGCAGGTGAACAGCAGAGATGGCTAGTGAAAAGGGACGTGTGGAGATTCCTATGGTTATGTATGAACCACACCGTGAACCCTACAGGCAAGAACCCTCTGCCCCGGAGTACTGCAGCCAGGAGGGTAAGCAGCCTTCACTGGGAGAGCTTTGGAAAGAGCAGCCTTGTGGTGAACATTGATACCTGGTTTCCGGTGCGTAACTAAGCCAGCTCATAAGGGGCCCAGCTTTGCCAAGGCAGGATGGGTTTAGAAAGGCCAGTGCCAGCACACAGAACTCAGGTTGGGGTAGGCAAGCTCGTAGGATCTCCTAAGCAAAGCATGATTTAAAATGAAAAAAGTTTAGTTAATAATTTTTCAACCACCACGTGCTTTATTGGAAAATGAATTGCAGTTGTATCTCTACCATACTTTCATATTCCTAAGAGCAGATAGCCCGCTACCAAACTTTGGACATGGATAGGCTACATCTTGCTTACGTTGTAATCTAGTTTTCCAGAGGACTGACCTTTTCCCAAACGCTCCTGCTGCTCAGAGATGCCCTCCCTGGATGAGTCGGTTCTGCAGCCAGCTTCTGTAGGGATGAACAGCCCCTCCCCATTGCTGCCTCATGGGGAAACATCACGACTGAGGTGCTGACAGAACAGCTCAATGACTGCAAGTGGGCACTGACAGCTGCTGCTCTGCTGGGTTGGCTTTTCCCTCTGAAACTAGGCATTGCTCTCACACCTACACAACTATCTCACAACAGTCTTTTGTATTCTGCCTGTTCGAGCCCACACTCATTGACAGACACACCGAGGTATCAGTGATTTTACCTTTGTTACCTTCCTGCTGTTGAGGAAATTGCCATTCACCAGCCAGAACCGGATCAAAAACCAGAATGGGAGGTCAGAAGGTGACTAATAAATCTAGAACTGTCAGTTCTGGGCATCTAAACTTGACTAATTTTTAGAGCCTTCTACTCGGATCAGCTCTCTTGGTATCTTTGCCTCCAAAGAATTGTCTGGCCTCTTTCTAAATGCAGAAGGCCTTGCAAGTGGTCGAGGACAAGAAGTCTCATTTGCAAGCTACTCAACCAGGGATAGGCACTCGACTCATCTAACCCTGACTTGCAGTGTCTTGCCCTCATGCAGGAAGCAGATCCTTCACAAACACACATTGAGTGATAAGTCTCACTAAGCACATTCCTCTTCTGGAGAGAAAGGAAACTCTTTACTTCTGCTTTTTTACAGATCTGTCTTTTCACAAATAACCCCCCTCCAAAAAAAAACCCCAACCCAAAGCACGCCCAAAACTAAGCACACCACCACTACCACCACCCAACCCAAATGCCACTGCAAATCTCTACCACCTCTGCCAAATTGTTCAAGGAAATCCAGCTAACACTTCTTTCAACTTCTCCACTGCATTTCGTCCCATTCTGGGCTTGTTCCCCCCCTGGACTCACACTGTTCCGAAGGGGGTCAGGGACACGGGCTGGGCTCCCACATCAGGGCAGCTCTGCTTGGGGCGAGGGTTTCTCCGACACCGTGCTGTCTTGGCCAAACAAGGACTGTCCTCCTGCTGCAGCCCCGTCGGGTAGTTTGATACTGTGTCCATGCTGGCTGGCTGTGAAGTTGTATATTTTAATTTGGTTTTATTGTATTCATTAATATATATATTTATACATTTTTTATTTCACACTCAGGTAGGCTGATTGCGTTCTTCATTTATAAGATTAGTAAAAGAACTAAAAAAGCATGAGGTATCTTAGTCACCAGCTTCCCTTCTCCTTTATCCACAATGAAAGGAAAAATATCTTTAACTTTTTTCTAGAACAAAGGGTATGATTAAATTGTCTGGAAGCTGAGGGCAGATAAAATTCAAACAGAAAAAAGGCTCTAAACATGAATAATAAGAGTAGTAACCACTAAAACTCATTAGAGGTACATTCTTAAACTCAGACCAAGTAACATTTCAGTGTTAAGCTACAACAGCTGCAGTTCCTGCCTTGCAGTTGAAAAAATGATTTGGTTTCTCGGCTTATGTTATATAGAAAGTGAGACTAGCTAGTCACTGCAGGCTCTTTTGGCTTTAGAAGCCCATAAATCAATTCAGTATCATCTTTTCCCAGTCCTGTACTTCACAGAGCCACGTCAAACCTCCCTGCAAGGTACCTCCCCATGCAGCTTCTCATCAGACTTCAAGTGGGGCTTTCGGGAGCCATGAGCTGTATATATTTTTACATTTTGTTCTGTTTTTCTTTGCATAGGAGGCTATGAGTACCCTTCTCCCCCTCCTTACTCCTGTCAAGAACCCCCCCTTGAACAGCCAGGTGAGCACCAGGGGACTGTATTTCTAACAGTGTTTGTGGTTCTGTGTGCTAACAAAAGGGAAATGTCTTTAGTTTTAAAAACCAAAGGGAAGATGGGGTTTTCTGACCTGCTCACAGTCTAAGAGGCTCAATAGTTTCCCTAGAAAAGTTGGAAGATAAATTAAGACGAGAGACTTGGACATGTTTTTGCTGCATAGCCAATCTACAGAAGGACTCATCTTTCTAAAAAACAGCTAGGACTTTTTGGACCAAATAACTGTAAACCCAGTGTTTTGCTGTTCCTGTTGTAGTCTTCAATATGCAACTGGAGAAGCTCAAAAGAGACACTGAGGAAAGGCTCCAGAGAACAGTCAGGTAACACCTCGGACTGGAGAGGAGATGCATACATTTCTAAAATGCCTAAGACCAGAAAACAGTTCAATCAAATCTCTTCCTGAGGGCATACATGCATTCTCACAGTATTGTGAATATCAGGAGATAAATGCTCAGTGTCGGGGTACACCTGCCAGTGGGATTAGCCCAGAGGCAACTCCCTGGGTATGTCCCCACCGAGTACAGACTGGCTGCTAGGAGGAGCCACGTATCAGGATACACAGAACCAGCAGTACAGGGGCTCTTATGAATAGGCTGGAGGTCAGGAATATCAACATCAAGGCCTCTATATCAATATCAGCCCTGTTGAGAACCTACATTCTCCAATTAAAAATTTAGGACTTGTAAAAGATTTCCTGTGATTCTAATCTGGCTGCTTCTTATTTCCTCTCCACCTCAGTTTACTTGGTGTCTCAGCCTCCGATCATTGTAGCAGGAATCTTCTCAAGCAAACCAACATCCACAATATGCCCTTCGTGCCGCCAGCACATCACCACACAGGTCACCTACAGACTGGGCAGACTGTCTTACCTCCTGTGCACCAGCATGTGTATGGTTGGGTAAGCTTGCCTGTACACTTGGATGATTCTTCACAGCAGAAGGTTAAAAATGAGTAATGTACAAAATAAAAGTTGTAGATAGTGCTTATATAGACAAGTTTGCCATTCTCTATTCAATAAGAAGTCACTGTGTCCATTCTAGATGCAGTCAGCATGGCTACAGGGGATGCAAAGTGCTAAACTTAACCAAGTATGTTACTGCTTTCCATAAGACAGGCAAAAATTAGTACAACATTGTCTGCTTCCCTAGTGTAATTTACAATCAGACTAACGCATAAGATGGTAGCAGTGAAGACAGTGTTTTGGATGACACTTTAAACATTAAGAGGCTTGGGAAAGAAGTGCATTCATGCAGTGAAAAGGCAGAGAAAAAGCACAGGTGTAGTGAGCAGAAAGAAAAGTTCAGTGCATCATTCCATGCTTATCCATCTCCTCTTTGGCCGTAGGTGCTGTTTTGGATGCTGCTTCGTTCCTTTATTCATGAGGATCTTCAAGGATGCAGATCACTATTGCCCATGCTGCCATTTTCATATTTATAGATACAAAAGACTATAGAAACAAAGCTGGCCAGATGACATCAAGTCTGTTTCCTAATGGAATAAGATTCTACACATAAAACTACTGCTAGGAAACACACAGGAGCAGGCTCAGGTTCTGCAGCTCCCTTATGGGGAATCCACCTGAGTTTACTGCCACGTGGTTGGACTGACAATGAAGCAAAAAGCCTTGAAGACTGATTTAGTGTCACTTGAATTTATTCTCTGCTTGCATTGCTGTGCTGAGATGTGAAGTGACCAGCTAGTGAGTACCTCAGCGCTGCTACTCCTCTCCTCAAATCTCCAGCCCAGCTGGGGCTCGGACCCTTCTGCACTGTTCACCCCACCAGTAGCCGAGAGGTTTGGGCACGCACACTTTAGCGAAGCGCTTGCTTTCTGCGCGCTGCACTGACTGGTCGGGATTTCATTTCTCTCTGCTCTTCTCCAAGGGACCTACCCCCGCAGGGCTGTGGGTGGTAACAGTGTAGTCAATTATTTATTAATGTTAAGTTATGAGACTGTCTCTACTGTGTTATATACGAGGTAAGAAAATAAACTTGTTATTGTTAACAATACTAGAAAAATGTGCTCTGTCTGCTGTGCTTCCGTGGCGTGTTGCATCCAGAACAGAGATGCAGGTCAGACTGAGGCATCCCTTTGACATTAACAAACCAAGAATCAAAAGGCAAACATAAAAAAAAAAGGAAAAAAAAAAAAAAAGAAAAAAA
>VWZY01010114.1:1285954-1328289 GCA_013399075.1 Chloroceryle aenea
AGAAAGTGTTTTTAGAGCAACCACGGTGGGATTTATGTTCCACACCTCTTCAGCTAGCCAGCCCAAGTTGATGCTGATCAGCAGCCCTGAGCCTGGAGGGAAGCTGGTGACAGAAGAATCCCAGGTATCAAACCTTTCCAGGGCACTTCTCAGCGCCCAAGCAAGACATGTGGAAACAAACTGTCCTTTACCTGCCTCTGGTTTCAGATTTTGTACCTTTAGAAACTCCCAACCTGTGAGAAGAGTGCAGGCTTGTTAGCCCAGTTTCTCAAGGGAGGACTCCACAGCCCTGCATAAAGCCCAGAGACAAAGTCCCCAACCTTCTCCTCAACCCCATGGTGCTGCAAGGGCATTCTGAGAGCAGCTGCCCTGGCTTTCACTTGGTACCAAGGTCAGTCGCTCGGCAGCCCCTGCTGACTCAACCCCAACAGCTCCATCTGCAAGCAGCCACGCAGATCTCAGGCCAACAGGTTTTGTGCTGTGGCACATGTTGGTTTTTTTTAAGTGTTAAGATTTGTCTCCGCTTTAAAATCTGGCTGTGAATCAGCAGGCTTTGTTGTTCAGTAGTGGTAACCAACGCATCCAGCCAGTAACGTTTAGGAGGAAGGGTGAAAAAAAGCAAGAAACACATTAACATAGAAGAAATTATATATATAGGATGTGCAGGAGGCATTTAACAGAAGTGGTTAGCACATTTTTACAGCAGTATTTGGAGGCACGATGTATTTAATAAAAAATACAAGGCTTCCAGCTACAGCCTGGGGGTTATCTGCTGTGCTTGGCACACAGCGAACACCGAAGTCACCTGGGTTGTACCTGAGAACAGATTCAGTCAGATTTGGGCATAACACAGATGTACAGCCCCCACTTTGTCTGACCCCAAGGACCAGGCTGCTTTAAAAGCCAACAAGAGATGGTAGCACACCAATCTCACACCAAACACCAACACGGCATCTCAATATCCCTCCCAGTGCTTGTGCAGATCCTCTGAGAAGGGTTCAGCTCCTGGATATTGCCAGAGAAGTTACCAGTTACCCCCCGGCCGGCTCTGCCTACGCTCTGAACATCACTCAACTTGAAAAACCTCTCTCTCTGATCCAACCAAAGCCATCCTGACTTCGGAGCGACCCGTTAGCTTTCACTCCCAACCTCTTCCAGAATGAAGGGACAAACCACCGGTCCAGCATTTCTCCTAGTCTATTTTATTTACAATATATACACTTCCTACAGAAAACAATTTCTCACAAAGGATATTAAATAGCAAAACCACGGCGTAGCGGAGATCTGGGCACGGATGCCAGCAGCCAGCACTGAGCCCGCCGGCCAGGCTGGTCCAAGCTCCAGCGGGGCGCTGGGGTGGGATGCGGGGGTGCCAGCTCCGGAGGGGCAGCAGCTGAGGTAGATCCAGTATGCGGGAGGCACTGCACGCTCTGCGCGTCCTGCGGCACGACACCGGCCTGCTCCCTCCCTCCGAGGCGGCTGGCGGCAGCACAGGTCCGTCCCGGCGGGGTTGCTGAGCAAGCCTTCTCGTGAAAGGGGGGTGGTGTTGGCTGTCACTCGGCAGCTGTGTCACTCGTGTGATTTGCTTAGATTTCACAGAATGCTTTGGACTCCTTTAGGATAAAAGGCACTATGTAAATCTACAGGAACAACACTCGCTATTTTCATAGGGAGAATTCAGACGGGCCGTTAAGATCACGTCGCTGTGATGCTGTGTACCATGAAATTACATCCTTATTGCTTAACACTCCTGGTACCATCAGCCTAATGCGTTTGCTGCCTGTTATCAGAGAATTCCAAATTCAGAACGTGGAATAGAAACCATGGCAATTTTGAAAACTCTTTTCTTGTGAAGTTTTTAGACTGGACTAGACAAACATGCTGCACCTGAGAAAACCTCCTGCCCTCCTCTTCATAGGGGTGTGTTTCCAGACTGGAGGAACAAGTTACTTGTACTCCAAACAGAAAAGGTTTCATTGAAAACTGCACACGGGATGCCTTCACGCACTGTCTGTTCAGAACTGGTGTGGGAATATCACAAACACTGAAGCATGTAAAAACTAGTCACCTAAGCATCAAAAGGCACCCCAAATTTACGTTGTTAGCAGTATTTTCCTCTGAAATAGGAAGTATTGTGATTTCTTAAGATACTCCTTAAAAGCTGCCAACGTCCCATGAGCTAATGGGCAAACTCAGTGACATTCAGATACAAGCTCAGGTTTATACTGGTCTACCATGACATTAACTTCACAAACCAGAACTGGGCCTTACTGCTGCTGACCAGAGTCTCTTGATTTTACAGCAATATTAGGGATACAAATCCTGACCTTTAGGGAAAGCCTGCAGAGACAATCCATGTCCTAGGTAAAAACACCGCTTAGGAGGTGGCGTAACTCTCACCACTTCAATGCAAATACAAATCAAAGGGAAACTTTGCCCACTTAAGGCATGCCATTTATCACTTCCCTCTACCTGTAACCTATGCACTCGGGTGGCAAAAAAACCCAAGTAAACAAATAATTTGCCTTGATTGGAAAGAGGAGACAGTTAAAAGCACTGCAAGATAAAAAATTAAAAGGAAAGCCAAACATACCTAAAACTTGAGTGGTTAATTAATTTTAAAGTTAAAAGTATTAAATAGATCTTAAAACTTCATTTAAAAATACTTGCTGGTGTTTTCAGTAATCACCAGAATCCATCTCAGAAGGAAAGTATCAAGGCCATCACATGTACACAGCCCCTACTAAACATTTATTGATAGGTCTGAGAAAGGGAAGCTTTTAAGCACATTCTGTTCTGGTTATGAACACAAGGAACACATTACGGTGTGGATCTATTACTCTGTTAAGAGATCTTACCTTTAGAGACCCCAGATTTCACTTTACACCATTTATAATATTAGACTTCAGAATCTGGGCCACAACATTTTGTACAGGCAGGCAGAGTCAAGTCTACCACAAAGACTCTACTACAAGCTTTACAAACAAACTAGTAAAATATTTTTTTTCCATTTCTCTTATTTTGTACATGGCTCCTTCCTGGAAAACCTTTTATTTGTTAAGCTCAATTAGTTAGGAGGTAAAACCAAAACAAAACAACCCAACAAAAACAAAACAAACAAAAAAGGCAAAAATTAAAAATAAAAAATCAAAAACCCCTCCAAGCCCCCCCCAATTAAACAAAAAACCCCACAAATTTTCCCCCAAACCACCAGTACGAGGGTTATACAATTATCAACACTCCAGAAAAACAAACAAACAAACAACACACCTTTAGCAAAACCTCACAAAGGAAAGCTCTATTTCCAAGGAGAGGAGGAACCTGCAATGTCCATGTCATCACTCACCGAAAAAAATTTTATAGAAAATTTTATTCAACATACAACATTTTCCAGCAAAAAAAGGCAATATACAGGAAGAGTTGTTGTACACTGCGGCTACAGAAACAAAATAAAATACTGGAAAAGAATGTAAAATTAAGTGTGAATTGCTGATTCTATCTTTACTGCACTCAAAACTAGACACGCGGCTGGCATTAGCTCCAAAATAAAAGGAAGCAGTCTGGGGACTGAAATAAAACTACACACAATGAATATCAACATCAGTGAAATTCACTTGCAGACTCACCCAACAAAATTAACCTCCAAGTGTTAAATTGTACATGTTCTTTCATTAAATATACATTTTCAGTTTTTCTTTTCTTTTTTTTTTATTTTTTTCTATTTTTTTCCTCCTTTTTTATACAAAGTCAACAGCTTACTAAACACTAGTGAGCATGCCCTCTGTGCTAAAAGGCTATTTTGTTTTCCCCATCTCTTCTCATGTTAACTAAATTCATTATAATCTTTTCACTTGCTTTTGCCAACTTTTGAGTGTCATTCTATTTGCCAGAAGATGGCATAATAAATCACAATGGTATTTATCAATGGCTGAAAATTTAATAAAAAGACCCAAATATCTCTTTTTAGGACTCAGGGCATCCACTTGGCAAAACGGGATGCAAAGTAGTGACTAAATAAAACAAAAACTAGATTATTAAAAAAGGATTCTATGCAGCTGGAGGAGGCAAAAATCCTGAATAAGTGCCAACAATGTACACGATGAAGTAGAGATTGCTATTTATTGATGATGTGAGTTGGGTTTTGTTTTTTTTTGCATTTCCTAATGCACAAAAATGTCATTTAAAATATAATTGAAGGAAATAAATCTGATGTGAGTCTAAACATAAGACTTACTAGCTGCAGTGATGGTGAACACCACACCAGGGAGGGCAGCCAGCCAGCTTATGCCATCTATAAACGTACTACAGACAAATATTTTGCCAATGTCAACTGTTCTACTAAACTCTTCCCTCATTATGCTGACAATTGCCTTGCATTACGTTTACCATAAAATAACTCTCATTGGCATCCAAGCTTTATAAAAACACCTTCATTTTGCTCAAAAAGGGCAGTCAATAGATACAGAGAAGCCAAACTGAACAGCCTCAACAAAATAAAATTAACATCAGCAGCAAATCCTCTTGCTGAAGACTTCAGATATAGTGCACGTGTACCAAAGTTCTACAGTTGTTAAAAAGGTGCACACACACACTTATGTTTGTCCCTTGCCTTGACAATCTGGTGAGAGTAAGTCAGTTATGGATTTTAATAGCTTTTTCAAGGTAAGTGTAGCGACTTCTCTTTGGGGCTTTATTGAAATGGTCAAGCCCTAGCCATGGCCTTGGATGAGACATGTTGCCTAGAAAAGAAAAGAGAAAAGAAAATAATGAGGTTTGAAGACTCGACTGGCAATTTTCCTTTACACAACCCACTCCTCTGCAGCCTGTTCACTAATCCTGGGGATGAAGAGGACTGCAGAAGAGCCCTACAGCCCACGGCCGGCAGGGCAGCTTTCCCCACCGCTGCTTTCCGGCCAGGAACACACTTTACAGCTGTTTCTGAATCAGGTACCTGGTTTTTCTCCACTGCAGTCACTTGCAGGAGTTTACAGTACTAAAGTGTGTGCCAAAGCAAGAAAAACTACTGCTGTGATTTACGGCCACAGGCACCTCAAGTGACCAGATTTCACCAGAGTGAAAGAGGAAGGCGTCCCTCATCTCGGCACGATAGCATTTCCCACACTGCACCTTTGCTCTGCTCTGCTCTTATTCCTACAACCCTGTTCAAGTGTTAAGTTCATGCAATATGCAAATAATCAATTAAATAATCATGTAACTGACCTCTTCATTTCCTGAGAAAAAGATGTAGTCATATTTAAACTGTAAAGAAAACATACAGGCTTTTTTTCACTTGTTCAACCTAACGTGGCTCTATCTACTACTTTTCCTGAAAAACCACAGTCCACAAACTTGCAAATGGAAGGAATTCTCTTTTAAGATGTCCTCAGTGCAGTGCATCAACTGTGCTTTGAAGTGAAATGATAAAGGCAGAAACTAAATAGCCCCCCAGCAAGAAAAGCACACTCCCATATTCCCAGCCATCAAATGCAACCACTAAAGCATAAACCACTCGACCTTTTTGGTTGCTTGCATCTGCATTTTTTGATATATTTTTTTCAATCAAAATTTTTTGTCCTTTTGTTTGACATAACAATCAATGTTGAATATAAAAAAAGAACTGCCACTCTCACTGAGATCACTCAAATGTCTTTTAAAGACAAAAGAGAAGTCCCCCAGGTTTGCAGCAGAACAATCGGCGCTAGAGCGCGTCTTCCTCAAAGCTGAGGACACTGCTGACATCAGCCATGTCAATCAAATCAGAGAGTGCCAAGGCTTGGGTTCCATCAGCCCTGCATGTGTTCAAATCTGGTGTTGCTACTGCAGGAATGCACGTGCCTTGAAGCACTGCTTGGATGAAGTATTAGAGCATCATGCCATCGCCTCACAGGGGAACTCCGAGGGGAATGAATTCTATCCAAGTGGATTATACCAAAGGGGAAACTTCCCATGAGCTCTCAAAGTAAAACCCTTGAATCTCACATTTCCCACAACTCCTGCAAACAGTTCAAGTTCTTCCTTTCCCAATTCCTGCCACGTTCTGCTCCTCTGCCCCAGTCACCCAGTTAGTCTTCCACGCCGCTTTGGCAGCACCGGCTCCGTTTTGCTCAGAAAGGCTGNGCTCAGAAAGGCTGACAGCTGGTTTCAGACTATTCCCTTTCCCTTCCCACCCCAAGAAAGACAAATAAAATCAGGACTCTCCCTGCTCTGAGCATACAAGAGAGAGTTTATCTGTCCACCTCCAAGTCTGCCACCCCTCAGAACTCGTGCAGGAAAAGCAGCCCCTCCAGTGACACAAATGACTTGTACAAAGGCAAGCACTCAAACACTTGTCACGGCCACGAGCCATAAACCTGGCTGTGCAACACACCACCACAGGACTTCTTGCCAGGTTCCTGCAATGTTCTCAGTAATAGTTTAACTCTCTGTGGGTTTTGAAATAAATGGACAGTTACAGGATTTCTTTATAACTGTTACATAAAACCAGAACACAGCTTGAGGAAAAAACAAAATAAATTAAACAACAAATCAGAGGCTGGCCCTAGCACATACTGCCAACAAAACCAGAGCTTGAAACTGTCAGAAAAAGAGAACTGCAGAGGGTAAGTTGTCCTCAATCTCCTTTCCACCAGACAGAGCAGCTCACACACCCAAAAAAGAGAGCACTTGGCTAAGCTGGGGAAAAAATAACCCAAATGAATTCAAGGCTTTCAAAAGAGCCCTGACTGCAGATTCAAAGGTACCGTTCCCTGCTGGAACTCTCAAAAGATGACTGTGGTGGCACTCCAGAAGGATTAACCTGGTTTCTCCTTCTGTGTAAATTCCTCTGAGAATAGAGCTTTAAACATCAGCCAAGTAAACAAGATGGTAGACCATCCACAGAGAGTTCAGAGCAGAGCTGCATTCACAGCTTGGTGAATCACCTCTTAGGAGAAGAAAATCCAAACAACCTGTTCATGTATGTAACATTCTTGTTAGATTCTTCAGATCCACTGAAGATACCAGGAATGAACAAAGAGTATCTTCAGTGCATATGAGAATCAAACACTTTCCAGCTCACACAAAACATGACTCTTACAAGAACCACCTTAATGTTTTTTAGGAGTCAGAGGAGTGCATACTCCAATAACAAAGTGAGAATGGAAGCTACGAGAGAGCAGGGGGACAGCACAGAGATGGTGCAACTGACACTGTGACTCTTCTGTAAATACATTATACTGGTATTTCACCCAGCTGGTCACTCAAATGCCAACTTTTATCTCACAAGGAAACAAGTTATTTAGTTATTCATACACCTCCAAAATACATATTCACAGGCAATCACTTAAGTGTACACACAAGTATAAATACCTGCTCAGTTCCTACATAGAACGTATTTCCTGTACAAAGAACAAACTGCATTCTGATTTAAGGATAATCACATTCTAACAACTGGCAGAGCAACTTCAGCAGATCAAAAGAACAGTCAGGCTGTTGAACAACTCACCAGCTTGGGCCTCAAAGTCTTTCAAGTTCACTTCATACTCATCTTCATTGAGATACTGGTGCCGGCCCATCATTACAATTGCAAATTTAAACTATGAAAGGGAAACAAACAGACAAACAAACCACACCACAACTGGTAAGATACTGCATTAAAATAAAGCCTTCCAGTCTAATTTCCTAGTTCAATGTGCAGCTGGTGGTAAGTAGCATTCTTCAGGGGTTGGTAAAGGCCAATCCCATTTAAAGCCTTCCATAGCCTGAATAAGGGGACAAAAGGAATGCTCAGGAAATCATGAACCTGCATCTGGAGTTTTGTGTCCAGGTTCAGCCCCCCCTGGGAAAAAGAAATGGCAACAAACCCCAGAATCCAGCAGTGGTCCAGTAAGGCAGGTAGAGAGCTGGAGCCCGTGGGAGCTCCCCAGGGAGCTAAGGAGAATGGGTTTAGCTCAAAGAAAAGGCTAACAGGAGCATCTATGTCTTCCACAGATTGGAGGGTGTTACATAGAAGCAGACTCTTCTCAGAGCTGCTCAGCAAAAGGGCAAGAGGCATTCATCACAAGTCACAAAATGAAAAATCCTGATTACGTGTCCAAAAAAAAAATTAAGAAATTAAGCCTTGAGACCAGTGGTGGTCACGCTGGGAAACAGTGTCAGGGTGGGGCAGGACTCCCATCCTCTGGAGTTTTCACATTGCCCAGGCTCTTCCCTAGTTGCAATCTAACAACTTTAGGCTAGTTCTGCCCTGAGCAGGAACCTGAAGTGGGTGGCATCCAGGAAGTCCTGCACCATCTAAACTTTCCTAGGCTGCTTTAATGTTTTGCCTTCTGATGCAGG
The DNA here is from genome assembly GCA_013399075.1 of Chloroceryle aenea. Classification (NCBI taxonomy): domain Eukaryota; kingdom Metazoa; phylum Chordata; class Aves; order Coraciiformes; family Cerylidae; genus Chloroceryle; species Chloroceryle aenea. Next base: position 1,294,271 of record VWZY01010114.1, read on the forward strand.
GCAGAAATACTTCCCCTACACAGATTACCTAATTATTCTCAGGAAAAGCACTGCCCAAGCAACTCTTCTACTGATCAAAATCTACACTTATCCCAAATCTGTAGTGTTCTAACTCCTTAAAATAAACTGATTTAGGGTCTAAATCAACAATAAAAACTGTCTCAATTTGCCATTACCTTTTCAAATTCTTTTTCTTGTATGTCCAGCATTGTCTGAATCCGCTTCATAACCTCTCTGAAGTGTTCACCCTGGTAATTACAACAAGGCTGTTAATGTCAAAAAGGTCGAGCAAAAAGAGCTGCTGTTAATATTTCCTGCTTCAAGGTTCCTTGAAATACATCTCCTTAATCTTTCAGTTATTACAAAATTACACACCTGTCGACACAATCCACTACAACATGGAATAACAACTTACAACTTACTACAAATTCAGCCACTGGAAGTTTCATTGATTCAGCATTATGTAAACTGTCATATAAATCAGCCAAGCACTGCTAGTGATATGTGCAAGTTAGGTTAAGGTTAAGAAACAAAGAGAAAATTAGCAGCAAAATAGGAACTGGGGGAGAGAGAATATTACATATCCTTTTGAAGCATCTTTTTCAAACCTCTGATGCTGTCCCTCAATAAGTAACTTTTCTGTAGTATGTTTCAGCATGCTGGGTGTGTAAACTGCTGGAAAGCTGATGGATACAGTGATCAGTGTATTGATCTATCTATGTCACTGTATTGATTGAGAGATATCTATCAATTCATCAATAAATCAGATATCAACTGTCAGAGACAGGGAAATGCAATGAAATCAACACACAGTTTTTACTCCACCTTGGTCAAAAATATGGAAATAGTTACAGTTTATGGGCTAGAGGGGCGTGGATATACTCTCATTCTAGAACTTTTACAAAAATAAGTAATTTTCATACAAACTCACACAGATGAACCAGAAAGTTTAGAAGCAAATTGTTAACTGCCCCAGAAACACACTTAAGAGAGTCAGTGTGATATTCAGACAGAGAAGCACCACATAAAAACTTCAGAAGTTAAATTAAGCTTTCAAAATCAGCTTTCACTCTCAACTTCCAGTCCAAGAAGATAAAGCACACCAAGGAAATGCAGAGTCAGCCTAGAAAACGTTGAAGCAAGCAAACTCAGTTGTTGTAATCATGCCTCTCAGCAGAGAGCCAAGCACCCGGGGCCTCGCCGCTCACGCCAAGTTGGCGTCACAGCTCCCAGTGTGCTCTTGAAACAGGATTTGAGGCTTGGTGGGGGTGAGGGAGTGGGAAGTGGTGTTCCCTGGAGGACTGGGTAGTGCTGCTCTGATAGCATTGCAAGCCCTGGCTGATGTGGAATGCCTGCACAGGCTCACTGGAATACAGGAGAATCTGTACGTGCCAAAGAGAACTGAAATGGGAAATGATTGGACTGCACAAAGGCAGAACTGTTTCTACAGGAGCAGTGTTTTCCTACATGCTTTTGAGACTCATCAGTTTCTTTGACATTATGTTTCAAACCCATCATCAGTGTAACACCATGGTGGGGAAAGGGGAGCCATACTGTACCTGGTGTATCCTCAGCAAGAAGGGAATTCCAAATGTTCCAAAAACCTCTTTGTGGAAATGTGCCACTGTGATTAGCATCTCATTTTCTTTATCTATATCTACCTGGTCCAGAGGAATTTCCTAGATCCAGACATAAAATTACAGTTGCAATCAGTTAAAACTTCCCCCCCAAACCAACTTAAGCAGCTAAAAGCATAACTGATGTACTGTTAACTGATGTAAAACAAGTCTGTTCAAAAAGAACCCTGCTGTTTGACAGAGCCCTTTTACAAGAGTCACTCATTCCTGGCATGGCAGCATTTCAGCCCCCCTACTTGACATGAAATCTATCAGCTGTAGTTCATAGCACTATCACAGACCTCCTGTCATTTCCCCAGTGCAGTTTATATGGGAAACTCCTCTTTCTTTTCTTTTAAATTTCTGAACTTTGAGGCAGGATAAATTAGAATGATGAAATGTGTAGGAAAAAATTTACATTGTAAGTGGTAGTATTTGTCTCAAGAAACTCAAGAGAAAACAAAGTCTTCTAGAATACTTAAGTTTAGAGTTGAAAGTGGGTTCTAAGACATGAGTCCTCAAACAATCTTTGCAATTATTGCTAAGGCAGCAAGTAACCTATGGCCCAGCCCTTGCCAAGTCTGCATGGATTGTTACAACAAACATACACCAGAAACTGAAGAACTAAATCAGCATAGGGAAGCAGATGGAACACAACAAAAAGTTCAGATGCCTTATATTGAAAAATAGATCCACATTTTCACATACTCTAGCTTGCTGCAAGTATCATGGTATTTGAGAAACGGAATCCAGAAAGAGAGAATTTCCACTGAGTAGTTTCCTCTCTCAAAGTCAAGTTTTACAAGTTTCTTAAGGAAAGTAATGCTTACCTCTATTCGAAACGTTCGACTTGTTGCAGGTGACAAACACTCTAACAGCTCATCTTCCTGATGGACACCAATTATTTTGTAACTTACAATTTCTAGCAGCCTTAAAAATAAACAAGTAGGAAAAGCATTAAAAAAAAAAAACCACACACACAAAAAAAGTCCAAAAACTCACACAAAACAACCACCCCCAAACCAACCAACCACAAAAAAACCCCCAAACACCCCACAATATAACTTGTCTCTTTTAAAACCTTGATTATGCAATCAGGATGTAGAGAGATGCTATTACTGTATTTGTTGAGCAGTTATAAGACAAAGGTTTTTAATTTAGAATATTTTTTAATCCCTCTTTAAATGACCTCCCTTGTAACTACTGAGAAATGAACAGCATGGAGCAGCCGAATTGGAAACAATTATTAAATTGTGAATGAACAAATGCAGTTGATAAAACTTCTGCAACTCAAGGATGTAGCTTTATGGAACACAATCATCATATAAAGTTTCTATTCTGGTTAATAAGAACTCTCAATGTGAATCCTAAAGCTTTTCTTTTTAACACAGTATCAGACTTCATTTGCTAACCAGTTTCCACGGTATTTTAAATTCTATGGATGCTTCTGTGCATAAAATCCACACGACCACATAAAAGAAATCACAATCTTCAAGCTTTACCTTAATTTCCCTGAACCTTTTTCAGAGAGTTCTACAACTTTTTTACATTCTTCTAGCAGGTCCCGCACACAGCCATGCTTATCTGGATATACTGTTATCTCCTGCAGAATGGGAAAAGGGAAACCTGTCAGCAGCTCTGCAAGTGTCAACAACCACATTAAAGCACAGGAAACGTGGTGGTCTACTCTTCATCACAAGTTTTTCTTTAAAAGATAACAATTACTGAAGGGAACATCTATGTTATCTTCAAGTTTTTTAAGAACTGAGGGCATTTTTTGGTGTTTGGTTGTTTGTTTTTTTTACAGGGGGTAGACCTTTGTTGTAATTTGGTGTTATTCAGGGATAACAACGTGTGAACCATGCTGGCAGCCATGCCAGCTTTGACAGAGAAATGAAACCAAGTGTGTAACAGCCAGCCCCTCACTCACCTCTTCCCTAAACTGGCTATTTAGCCATATGCATTTAAAACTTCTTCTGTTTTCAAAATCAGTTATTTTCATTTTGAGCTTAAGGAAGAAAAGAGAAACACTTTAGGCATACTTTGTATGGGCAGAATTTATTTTTTTTCATTTGCAGCAATAAAGGCAGGAGACTCTTACCTGTTGATAGTAAAGTTTCTTAGGTTGCCTAGGCTTGAAGAACTGCAGAAGATCTCTTAAAGTACCTTCATAATTATGTCTAAGAGGATTACCAGGGCCATCCCTATAACTACAGAGGGAAGAAGAAAACCATAACTCTGTCATTCCAATCCATCACTGATCAGTACATTGAAGTACCAAGTACATTTTTATTCCTGTTTTTCAGTTTCACACATTTGCTAGCACAGCCTAAGCAGAAACCAGTGAGCACACAGGAACAGAAACGCCATTCACTGTGCGTGTCACCCCTCTTGGATGTTTACAACCTCCCCTTTAATTAATGCTGCAGGGTGGCAAACCTACATTCCTCTGAAACTACTACTGTAGCAGCACAGCTTTAGATTGTGAAAGGCTAATCTGTGGGTTCATGTGACACAGCACATTCCAGAGTGACCACGGCAACATAAACGATAAAGAGCTGCTGAAATTCTGTGTGTCTCATGATGGTGAGGGGAGACAGCTACAGGTTACTACAGAGCCAGCTACATTTGCACGAATACAAAACAATGAAGGATGTGATTTCTGCATGTGTGTTACTCCTGCAGTATATACATGTAACTGTGCCATTTACTGCTACAGTTTTACACAGATTCCAATTCAGTTTTACACAGCTCTGCCCCAGAACACCACTTTAACCACAAATGTCTCTTTTAGGATCTGCGAACTTGTTAGTTCATCATCCTCATTTGCATACTTTGGGAGAGGAGGAAAAACATCAGTTAAGTAAATCCTGGGTTTAAACCTGTAAAATCAGCAAACACTCTGCTTTTATGGGCACTTGTTTCTGCTCTCCTCCCCTCCAGCAATCTGCATGCACTGGAACAGCAGCTGGGATAGCTTAATAATCTGTTTGTCCCATGATTTTAGAAATTTAAAGAAAGATCCTTCAAAGTGCATCCTTTTCCATTGACACCTGCTAGAACTCTTCTAAAATGTACAATTCTGTGAGGCTCTAGAGCCAGCCACTGCAATGCTGTCCACATGAGATCCTGTGCACACCACAGTGCTAACATCTTACTGGGAAAGAACTGGTTAACAACCTGGAAACAGCTACAAAGTAGCTGCTACTTCTCCATCTCTGTGCTAAGTGCTTTAAAGAGTAGTTCAGACACAGAACACTACAGAAATTCATCTTACCCTTGGGACTTGAAAAATTGTAATAGCATTGGATCCGTATTAAGTCTTTGCGCAACTGTCTTTGCAACCTGCAAATGAATTTTTGGGAAGTTCTGAATTATTTCTGACAGTTATGACATTGCTCTACAATCACACAGTCATTCATTACATGTCAAGAACATTATGCTACTGAAATGCTGAGAGAGATCCAGTGCCTGATTTCCCAAGGCAAAATAAACTTGTATCTTTAACTTCTGAACAGTCAACCCAGAGTAAGATATACTAGGGTAAAAAAATAAAAGAGGAAACTATCTTTTATATTACCATCAATCCCTGTCACCAAAAGGCCACAAAACCCACAAGAGCCCTACTCCTCTCTTGGTTTTGTTTGTTTGTATTGTTTTTAAATTATAGTATAATTGGGGAAATAAGGAAGATTTACTCTTTGAAAATTCCCACTGTTCTTTAATTGACTCCAAGGAAGCCAGCTTGCTGGGTAATATCTCCACATTATTCCCATCAGTATATTCCATGTCACTGCCTCACAAGAGGCATGGGGATGCTCTATTTTATCCTTACAAAACAAACTCAAAAGCTATAAAGAACTTAAAATTCACATGAAATCAAAGCAAGCGAGTTGCTGAAGAGCAGACAATGAGAAGAGGCTAGCACAAGTCATCCCTAACTTCCCTTGTGTGTGCAGGTGCTCAAAGTTCCTGCCTTTGATGACAGAAAATAAACTGCCAGGGTTTTTTTAAAAAACACTTAGAAAAGCAATTGCAGGAGACAAATCTACTCATGCTCTTTGTTTTTAAAGTTTCATTGCCCGTTTTCCTCTTGTGAACACCACAGGTTTCATCTCTTAGTGCCACAGAGCATTAAACAGCACTGTGTGAAGAAAACAATACAGTTTGGTCTGCAACATTTGTATCAGTGGTGATATTCCAAGCAAAAACTAGGTATCACTGGACAACCAAGGTATTTTTCTTTTAATAGCCAAGTAAGCTGAGCGAATTTTACATGTTGCTTAGAAAGCAAATGCATCATTTCATTAGAACATCTCTTCTCTGAGAGAGAATAGTGTATGAATAAAGAATCTTATTGACAAACAACTCATTATTAATAAAACTGGGGTAGTCTTTGGAGGACTTCTCACAAGCATTAGTGGCTTCCTTACGTTTTTTCATCAGCACGATGCAAAAAGTGTACAAGAATAGAGGCACTCACTTCTAAATGTGTAATGCATCTGTGAACTAGTGCAAAAGTGAATTTCACCACAAGGAAACAAAAGCAAACAAACAAATAGGACACGTGCCTGAAAGTAATTCATCCTATTGGATAAAGTAACAACAAAGCCTGGATCATTGGGGATGGTTTTATCACAGAAAATGACATCCACACGATGATAGAGGTCTCGGAAGTATTCTTTAGCTGTTGGCAGCTCACTGTTATCATTTTCTGGGTCATCCCTACAAAAGCAAACAAAAGATAATACCATTACCTACCACACCCTTACACATACAACAGCTGGGCTTTTAATACGTTCTACAGTAAGTCAGTAACAGTTGGGAGAGACAGAAATAAAGTTCAGAAACCTTTTTAGAGCCACCACTTGTACACAGTAGAATTGAGACAGTCAGTAGTGACCCATCCCCCTGAGGATTTCTGTGTGCTGCAAAGGCAAAGGCCCTGGCACGCTGTGGTTGCTCCTTAAGCAGTCTGGCAATGCTCTCAATCCAGTCGTGCCACAGCAGCAGCTGCAGTGGTCATCCCTCCCTCCCACCCTGGCACAGTGCTACGTGTCTGTATTAACACTGCCCCTGCTTTCCACCTACTCCTGTTGTAACTGCTTTGCACAGAGGACAGATGTACAACAGCACTCCTTGAGGCACAAAAGCAAACCAGTCAGAGCTGATGCTGGTTTGGGTCACTACTGACTGGTACCCCTATCTTCTCAGTGGAGAAACAGCACCAGGGTACAAGCTGTGCACTTACCCAGGAGTCAGCAGCCAGCCAAAGGTGCATAACACCAACTGGGGTCAACAGGGAATGCGAGTTCCAAGGCATGACATGAGAAATACATTCATCTCACATAATCTGGGGTAAGAGTGCTGAAGATAGACTAGCTGGCTTCCACCCACTGTCAGCCCATGGAGAGAAACAGAGCAACACAGTTGGGTGTGACCATCAGGAGTGAGAGCATAGAAATGCTGATTTATAGCCCTGCCAAGCTTATGAAAGATCCCTTTAATGGATACAAGAGGCAGTTCTCCTTTTGCCTTGGAGAAAACTCCATTTGAAGCACCAGTACACCCGGGATGTGTATACTCGGGCAAACTGGGAGCATCTCATCACTGCACACCAGTAAGGAACTTACTGTGAGCATGAGTAAAGGGGGGGAAAAATAATAATAAAAAATACATATAGGGAAAGCAGTTTAATGGCAGGCTGGAAGGAGCTCCACACAAGAACACTGTACAGTGGTAATGGTGCTGAGCCCTGAGGTCTGAAACACTGGTAGGCTCTCCAGTACCTGAGTTACAGTGGCTCTGAGTAAAAAGCTGCAGCACTCGGAGGCATTGCTGAACCACAGCCTTTGGTGATATTAAGACCTTTTTTAGGTGATTAGTTTTCTAAACCTGGATGAAACCTTATTTTCCTTAAATAATGTGGCATGTAACAACTAAAATACTACTAGTATTTTTCCATTTTGTCTTTGAATAAAAGCAAGTGAGAACTGCTGAGAGAATTCTCCACTGCTGGAGAATTACACCTTGCTCTTTAATCCTAAATTAAAGGAAATTCTGCTTTCAAAGTGAACCAGGTGATTTAATTGCAGTAAACTGTCCCCTTAAAATACCTACTTCTGAAACACTATGATGTCACCATCCATGAGTTCGTCAAGAGCTTTATCAAGAGACACATCATAGTCTTGAATCCTTTCTGTTAAATTGGGTTTAACTTCCTGCAATAAAGAACAAAAGTTGTTGATCACAGAATAAACAAGAGACAAACATAAAGGTCACAATAGTGAAGTCATCAGATAACTTATATCTGTATTCAACTGAAACAAATGGATAGTTGTGTACATGTGAATCAAACATAATCCTAACTAAGGTCCAGACACATCTGGCTGGTACTGACAAAGCTGACTGCTCATTCTTGCCTTTGGAGCCTCAATCGAGGTATTTTAACTTCCAGAAGTATTTTATCTTTCTTGTTAGCACTGAAAATATTCCAAAATTCAGAAATTAATGCAGAGATTCCAGTAGCTTGGAGAATACTGATCATGGTCACTGATTTTAATAGTGCAGAACTTTTGGACAGCAATTCACTTGTCTGTCTCTCTTTTTTTTTTTTCCCCATAATTAAAAAAAAAAAGGGAAGAATGCTTGGTTCCCTGGAACAACCAGAGTGAGCAGCATGACTGCTAAGAAAAAAAATAAAAAAGAAAAAAAAAATTCACAATAATAAAACCCATTCCTTGTTCTTACTGTGGCAAGGACACTGCCTTGGCAAGATCTGCATCCTCAGCACTCAATAAATACAGCATTTATAAAGATGTATTATTTCTATATTTGGGCAGAACATGTTAGCAGACTAAGTATGTTGTTTGTTGAATTCTAACTTGGGGAAGGAAGGAGAAAATGCAGGATTTCCTCAGCTCTGCTGTTTAAAGTGGGCACTGAAAACACAATGGCTAGTAACATTAGCAGCAGGTAGCCCCTCTACACAGCCACTCAGGATGTGCACAGATTTAGCACAGCAAAGCTGCTCATGTAGGACTTCATGTAGAGAATATTTTTGTTTGTTTTAAAGCTTCACCTTTCTAGTAGTTCAATTTTAAATCTGTTTTTAAGTTTATTTTCTGCTATTTTCTTGCAGCACTGTAGACTTCCAAATGAGAGGTTATAGAGTGCTTAGGATTTATAAATTACTATTGCTGTGAGCAACCTTTTAACCAATACAGCTTCTGTTTCTCTAGCTATAGCACGTAAAAGACAAAAATGTTACAAAAAGTCCATCAATCCAAACCTCATAGAGGATAAGGTTAGTTTCTTGTGGAAATCCTGCTCTCTCACACATAACTGGAAGCAAGTCACCTATTGGAAAAGGAAAGGAATGTGAGATGCTTGGCACTTTTAACTCCTAGTGAGACCTGCAAAAAGGAGAGAACCTATTTTTCTGCCCTGGATAAATAGATTTAGAATGCCTAAGGGAGCCTTCCAGGTTAAAGCTTCCCTTATTCACATTCAACCCAGAGACAGACTTCAAGTTTCCCTTTCACTTGATCTGAACACCACCACCACCACATGCAAGGCCCTCCAAGATCTAGGAGATGAAAAACACTGCTCCTTCCCCAGAGAAAAATATTAATCTAAAACCAAACCCCAACCAAACGAACAAAATCTAAGACAACTAAAATACAAAGGTTGAAAGCATGTACAACATAACAAAAGGAGACACTCAAAATGACAAATGAAAGCATTTTTACTCAGTGGACATTTGCTGTGTTCTTTAAAGGGACCCGTATGAAAACCAATGCTCATGTCCAAGTCACTCTGAACAACTGCTCTCAGGCTACAGCAGCAAAAGTTGTGCAGGAGTTATTTTAAAAGCTATTGCAGAAGTACAACCCCCACCACAACAGGAAAGAAGAAAAAAATAATAAAATTAACAAAACAAAACAAACAAAACCACCCCCCAAAAAAACCCCAAACCACAACCAAACAAACACAGGACTTGAAATAGAAGGAAAAAACCAAACTGGAGCAGAATATAAAATCCTAGGGCTTTAGAGCAAGTCTGAGACAGTTATTTATGCTCAGGAACACCTGGTGACTACACAAAAACCTCTAACAAACTGCCAGCCAGTGGTGTAAGAAGGCAACACACTCAGCCTTGCAGAAAGGCTCGCAGACAAGTGAAATTCAATTCTAGCACTCACGTATTTTACAGGATATAGGTGTGTAGATATGTCCACAATAATTCAAGCTCCGAGTCTTCGGATCATACATCTTCAGAAACAACATTACATCATCTACAAATTAAGAAACAAGATTTCATTTTAAGTAAAGTTACGTTTGAGTATGTCGGGGCGGGGGGGACTCACATAGATATTTTTCTTTAGAGGGTAACAAAGATTTGTATTTGACTTATTGATTTGATTAGTGCCTTTATAATATTCTTACATTCTGGATTTTTATAAATCAGCTTTTATAAATATAAATTTATTCAGTGGTTCTAAGAACATGGGAATCGTGTCTTACACGTGAAAAGAAACAAGGGAAAAACTGCATGAGAAACTAATTTCAGCACTGCAGTTTGACAGGTACATCAATTTCATGATAAAAAAAACCAAAACAAAAAAGAAACCCAATAAAAAAAAAAAACCCACACCCCAAAAATGCACAATGTTTTCTGCTATGTACCCAAAATAAAAGTGTTTTAGCATATATGCTTACGATCTTTATCAAACTTGGGTAATGTTGCTCCAGTAGCAGCCATCTCTGGATCTACTGTTTCCAAAAATATTGTCCATGGATTTTCATTGTCACTGAGCTCAATCATCTATGTAGAAAGATGTGGAAGAAGGAGACAAAAAAAAGTGTCTGGAGAATACAATATAACCTGAGAGCTGTGTTTTCATCAGCTACAAGAACTTTATGACAGTCTCTGAGTGGGAGAACTAATTTGTTGAGTTCATGATGGGAACTTTATGAAGTTTAGTAACAGAAACCATGACAGATAAAAAAAACCAAAATGTTTTAAGTACAAATTACAGTTTTTGTTTTAAATGGATCTGATTCTTTTTAATTTTAAAAAAAATATATCTACAGCTATCTTCCTTATGGCAAGAAAACTACTTGACTTGAGAAGTAACAGGACCATGAAACCAAATCACTGTTTCCTGGAGTATTTAGATGCAATGCTTTACATTTAAGTCACATATTTCCTAAATCTAGAGGTTTTGCCCAAAGAACAGAGGACTCAAAAAAGACATTTCTGCTTGAAATCCAACATAAAAATCATGATAATGCTTGGTTACATGGGACAAAATCCATGCACTAGGCTTCCCACTCCTATCCAAACCAGTCTGCCAAATCTTGTCTTCTCAAGTATCGACCTTTACCAGATGCAGGTTAAACTAACCCCCTGAGAAATGTGATGTCCCAAATTACAGATTCTTGAACAGAACTCAAAACCATGGGTGATGTCCAGAAATGATGTCCTCTGTCAATGAATATTTACCGTTTTATTGCCATCTGCTTCGTTATCTAACATTGCAGGTCTTTTTGTTCCATTACTTCTAGCTTGCATTGGCCATAATCTGATCTGATCCTGGGGAAATCCCTAAAATAAAAATTGTGACAGGAAACAAGAAAAAAAGAAAGGCCAAGATACTTTTATTACCCCCCACAGATTTTCTATTTTAACCCATCCAAATTATGACTGCTGCCAATACCTGGAGATAATAAAGACTATGAAGCCACCATGATGTACTAAAATAAACCCATACAGATAGATCTTCATCTACACAACACTTACCATTGTTTGAGAGAGATTCTGCACAAATTCTGTAAGCGTGGAGTTTTTTAATACTTTGAAAACAGTGTATTTCACTTTTTCTTCATCGTACATATCATTGCCTTGGTGACCACAGAACTGATCCTCTGCCACTATCTGAAAGATCACATTCCAGGGTTACTGCTCGTGCTGGCTCAGCCGCGCCGCGCTCGCCTCCTCGCCACGCTTTCCCCGTGTGCTGTCACTGGCCATCTGGCCAGTGGCACACTGCTAGCACTCTCCACGTGCTCAGGAAGAAACTATGCAAGTGTATGGATTATAATGAAGTGTAAACATTGCCACTGATAGGCAAATTAATGTAAGTAATTAAAATACACTAATACCTACAAATCCCAAACAATCAAAACCAGTGGCGCTTAGATCCCGGTCTTGGAAACGTGCTCTAACAGTCTTGGCACTTTAGAAGAGGCTACATAATGGTTTTACTGGTGTGATGCAAAGAGTCTGGCCTAAAATGTTCCCTACATCTCCCACAGCTCCCATACATTCTTTGCTACCAGAAAGACAACAGTGCAACTCTACCAGTCTCTCCACTGAAAACAGCTCTAGTAGAACAAGCTGAACTTCACCTCCACTTCAGAACACCAGGAAGAAGATGCAAAGAAACACTGGGGCAAATGGAAAATGGGTTCTGTTTTCTTGTGCCAGATGGGCTCAGGAAAAAGCCATAAGCAGGGTTCCTTGAGGCAGTTCAGAGCAATCTAGTCCATCTGGCTTTTCCAAAAAAGATAATTGCAGATATAAGCACTCTCTCCTTCTACTTCTACTTGATGAGCTCAGTTTGGCACTAGTAAAGGCTTGCAGCCTATGGCTAGATAAATTCTAATTTTAGAATTTAATAATTGCTGAAGGAGATAAAGTGCAGTGGCAGGGCAGCCATTTAAAATAACCTGCTCCTTCTCCTATCACCTGAACTTACTATTTTGACTTGCCAGCACATAACTTGCAGAGAAAACAGAAATGTCTGTAACATACAGCACTGTTTGTGTCATTAGGATTTGTTACAAATCTAAATATACTTAAAAGCACTAAAATCATAATTTCCTTTAAACCCCAAATTAAGAGAAATAAAATAAAATCAGGGTTTGTCTTGGGTGGCTCAACATTACAAATTCAATGGTATGGGAGCTGCAACTTGAACCAAAGCTTACCTGCACTTGCATATAGAGGTGAGCCTCCTGCCTCTCCTTCCTCTTCTGAGCTTCTATCCTTTTCTCTTCCTGTAGCCTTTCTACAAGTTGTTGAGGAATATCATGGTCTGTGACAGGCTGCAAAACTTCACCTACAAAGCAGATTTTATAATGTCATTTTAAGATTTACATCAGTTTCCTTCATGCACATTTGGCTTTCCCCTGTTGTGAAGTCAAAACCAGCTTTTTTCATCTTTTAATTAAAAACACTGTTTCATAGCATCACTTTTTGGCAAAATAAGCTTTTTCAATCCCAAGCCAAAATGTACTACTTCCATGAAATATGTATCCTAGACTTCTAAGTTAACTATTCATTCCAGCATTAAAGGAATATATACCACCACTCCATTTCTTGTGTGTGTGCATATGTCTACATATTTATTATTTACTGGATATAGTTCACATCACTGATGTTAGTTCACTAACTTTTCCACCTTACAAAACAATCAAGGCTGAAGCACTTTGCCTTAGCACAGGAAGGCAAGACTGTATCTGCAAGAAGTCAGGAGGTTAACAGATGCTTTTCAGACGTGAGAAGAAGGCTGGCTGATTCCAGGGAGCCTGGTAATTCCAACTGTAACTAAGAAAAACCCTTTCTGCCAATAATTCAGCAGTGAACTACAGCCCTAAATCCCTGGATGTAAAGCTGATTTGGAAGGCACACATAGGATACATACTCAGTTTGGATTCCCTGATGTAAACCAACATGTAGGCATTCGTACAGTGCCGTACGGATAAATCATCGTCGTGACCTCCATAGTTGTGTTCAATTGCTTCTTCCTTTGTACATCTTGATACAACATCATCATCAAATTTACACCACTGGGGAGAAAAATTTCAGTCAATACAATTTTACACATAAAGCGTGGTCTTGAATGGTAAATTAATCCTGTTTCTGGCATGTCTTTCAGCTCTTTGAAGTAACTAGAATTGTACTTTGAGCAGCATGAGGTTTTGGTTTAAAGAAAAAAAAAATAGAAAGAAAAAAAACCCAAGCAACAACAAGAAAAAAAACCCCAACCCACACACACACCAAAAAGCACCAAAACAAAAAATATCACACAGGACCCCCCCAAACAAACTAGTTCAGCATAATTTGCACTCAGCATAAAGAGGGCCATAAATACAGAATAGCTTGTTTACAGACATAGTAATTTACAGAAATAGTTCAAGGTTTTAAACTGAGTATCAAAAATCCAATGATTAATCAAAGAACTTTCTCTTGACTATTATTCAAACAGCTAAGATTTCTTTGTGAATCAGATAATTGGTCTTATTTGTTGAAAACAGTAAAATAAAAAGCAGTGATGCACAAGATATCTAATAATTTCCTGTATATTTAAAGTAATTTACAGGAGAAAAAAAATCAATAAAGCCAAGGAAAAATGAAAAAAATAACAATTTCCTAGCAAAATCTGACTTCTCCTTGTACTATAAAGAGACATGTACACACAAAACCAGTCAACTCAAGGGAAGAGGCACCTGACCTATAAATGTCTGATCCCATCAAGTCACCTAAGCCTTTAACAGTGGGACATGATGCAAAGATATTGAACTTCTGAGTCACTGAAACATTTGGAACATTCATAATTGTTTCATCTTAAAGGCAGCCTAAAAAAATACTGGATACAGTTTGACTGCAGAAGAACTTTAACACATCCACACACCACTGAGAGGATTCCCTCAGTTGAGAGTCTTTTGCTAAAAGCAAATAGCAAAGATGAAGCTGCTGCTGTCAAGACAAGTGATTCTCTAATGCCTCCAATGCAGGCTCCTCCCTACAAAGCAAAAGCTAGATAGCAGGGCTGCTGGTTTTTCTATCTTTAAATACAAAGTTCCCCAAATACATTGCAACAGGCACCAAATGAAGTATCAAGCCAACTACACGGAGAAGCCAAATCCCTGCGTGGCAGAACTGAGTGTGCCAGCACGCTCTCTGCTAGGGAATAAAAACTCCAGGGAGTTGCCCCTTATGAAAACTGCAATTTGCAAACCACACTTTCAATACTCACTTTGCCATCCCCCTTTGGATTCAAGTAAACAACGTAATGTCCACCATGGTTGTCTCCACTGTGTACTAGAACTGCATGAAGAATGTAATTCGCGGGGTCTTTAGGATCTGTTTTTTGCAAAAACTCATCTAGTGGCAACTGTTCAGGAAACTCAAACCTAGTTTTGAAAAGAATTAAGACAGTTCTGGTTCAGACAGAAACATGCTATTATGCAGGACATCAGTAGTTACTCCTAAAGCAAGTTACAAGGATTGAACAAGTTACTGTTACAAGGACATTTCCATCCAGGATATGCTGTGTACAGTGGCTGGGTTTATCCTGGTTTATTAAGGAATAATCTCTATGAGCACCTCTGGGAAGGTATGTCCTCAGCAAGATGGGTAAGAGCACTTTACCAGAAACAGTGTGATTTTCAAAGTGTTAGAAGATGCACTCACTTGTTCCATATTCCAAACAGCAGCTACACATGCCTACTGAACTATTCAATTTGTCATTCAGACCCTCAACATTCCACCAGTGCACCTCCTGGGGACCTCCCCAGTGCCTGACTGCACACAGCTTCCTCTTGGGAGTTGAAGCAAAACCAGGATTTTGGCAAATTATACATTCAGAGGTCCAAATTCTACCAAACCCACATAACAAAACACCACCCACCAAAAAAAAAACCCACCCCAAACAAACCCCAACAAAACCCAACAACAAAAAAACCCTCACAACTTACCTATCATTTATCTTAATGTTTTGATCAGTCTGAGGATCATACATAAACCTCATGAGCTGTAGGTGTAATACTGGTGGCAATGTCAGGAACTTCACACCCTTCTCTGCCTCCTAGACATTTTAAAGGAAATGGCAAAGTTTTTGTCTGCTGTGGACACTCCTCCTATGCACTATTATTTTACAGGCTTGACAACACAATGTTCACCAAAGAATGGTTCAAAACTTGGCTGGAAGTTAACTTCACACTGCACCAACCTTCCCCTGAGCTACTCTACCTACACAAGAATTTAGCTCATTTAAATCTAGGCCATTCATAACAGTACAGAGTGCATTGAAAGCAAGTTACTTGTAGAAATAAAAGAGCATATAGAGGAAAAACTCCTTCATCTTTCATCAGGTAAGAATCTCATGGTTATCCTGCCAACATGTGTTAGGCTGCCATGCCATACCTTCCTAAGAACAGCTAAAGAATCTGTGGAACACTGCTGACAAAACCTGGTGTGTAGATGCTGCAGAAGCAAGCTTTAATAAAACATTTTTATAGAGGACTTCAGCTTCCTACAGGGGATGCAGCACAGTGAAGCTGGAAAGCTCAGGAACGTGCACACACATAAATGTTTAAAATGCCACAAGTTCATCTTGCATTCTTGTTGATGGTACAGAAATGACCTCTCTAAAGCTAATTCTAGAGCTAGGATGCTTTTTTACCAGACACATAGAAGAACAGGCTACTCTTAGAGGAAAATCTTCTCAGTCTTGAGATCAGTGTAGAAGTGAACTGTTCTGATCACTTAAAGTACACTGCTAATTAGAGAGTGGTTTAAAATCCAAGCTCCATTTTAAGAAACCTAACAGCAATTAAGAGGAGCTATGTAAAAGCTTATCTAGGGAGGAGAAGAAAAGAAAAAAAGGGGGGTGGGGTGAATCACCAAAATCAGTTGATACAGCCTAGAATGGGGTTTGCAACATTTTCTGGCTCCCATAGCTTTATGTTATTTTATCCAGCACAGATAAATTAATTTTAAAAATCAAAATAAAGGAAAAAAAAAATACCTGCAAGCCATGTTCTCCTGCATCATACTTGTTATCACCATCCAACTGTTCCACTGCAACGTAGTCAATGAACGACTCAAAAACTAAATGAAAAAATAAGATCAGGGCATTGTAGGGAAGAAGGAAGAGAACTGTAAGTTTACTAAAGCCTGGGGACTCAACATTAATCATCATCTTAAGAGATGTGAATTTATACTTAACTATTTCTGCCTTGATTTAAAAGACAACACAAGTTTTATAGTGCTTAAGAATGTCAAGAAATGCACCAAACTGTAGGGGCATACATAAGAATATCACACCTCAAGCTCCCATAGTTAGAACTGTCTGCCAATCCATTCTCACTTTGCAGCTGCAAAGTACTGAGCCAGATAATTCTGTTTGGTGGACTTGGACATGGCCTTTTTCATGTCTTGTATGCCAAGTAAGGTACCACTGTTAGGCTGCTCCAATTAGTTCATTCTTTTTATTTGCTAATTATTATGCTCAGGTCTAAAAATCTATTTCCTCCAAGTTCATCTTCATGTGTAAATTCTAAGGTACTGTAACAACACTTCTGTTATCACCACAGTACAGTGGGCACTTTTATCACACCAGGAAAACTCATCAAATCCACACTTTTATCAAAAGATATCAGTGAGAGAATTAGGGAGAAGAGGGGAAGGGAAATGGGAGAAAGGAAAAAGGGCAACATAAGCAAAAACTTTGTCTGTAGAAAATGTTTCCAAAGAGATGTCTTAAAGCAAGGATATTTCTAAGTGCTGAGCACCCCCAAACCCATTTGAAATCAACAGGCACTAAAGATGTCCAAGAAACTGAAGTATGATTGGTGCACATCACAGTATCACTTACTATTTTTCTTTCCCTTTATACTTAGCTGGATGTCATAGTAATCCTCTATCCGTTCAGATCGATAGTCTACATGTTTGCACTGGATATAAGACTGTAAACAAAACCAAAACAAAACCACAATGTCAATGTATACAAACAACAGTTCAGTTCAATTCTTTTATGTATCTATTAAATACATACCACCATCTTCCCTCTGAACAATTTAGGAATCGTGCCTTCCACGCATGTGCCTTTCATTTTATTTTCCACATTATCAAGCAGCTGAAAGAAAAATGTGGGTTTACATAGGATGAACTTGAATGGTTTGCATTTTTTATCACACAGAGATGACTGCTCCTCTGATTAAATACACCAAGGCAAAGACTTAGAGTGCTAATTTAAATTAGTGTCTGCATCACGCCATTATATTACAAATGCACAGTATCAAGAGACAACATTTTGGATCCCCAATCAGTAAGAAATGGTAAAAACATACCACTCGACACAGCTCCTGGACATCGTGTTGCATGAAGCTGTCTAAAGTTTCCCACCTTTGTAAGGCAAATTAATATCAAATTACTGGACTATAAAGAAAATTCACAGCTCAGAAGACATTTTTGTGATTTCTTTGCAGATCGGGAATTTCATACATGCTGAGATGTAAAGACACTCAGATTTAGTACCACCTATGCAGGGATTTTTTTTTAGTTCTGTAGCATTTTTGTGGCAGGAAGAAGGGGCAGGGAACTTGAGGACCATTTTGGCAGCCCCTGTGTGCCCACTTGCCATCTCTTTCTGTGGCTCTGGGGACAGGGACCATGGAGGCAGCCGGAGGCAGCCGAAGGGGCCAGGGCCAGGCTGCTGCTAGCAGAACAATTCTTCAGGTCTACAACCTAGCCTCAGTTCATGTCAAAAAAACTCTTAAGCAAAGGCCTGGGAGGAATTCAATGCTGTCAGGATAGTTTCCACAGCGTGCTTCTAGCTGCCTCTCTCCTGAGGGCCCTTCAGGTGCAGTCAAGTAGTGTTCAGAGATGATTTCAGCACATGAAAGCAAGTAAATGGGTTTATAGGAAACACTGGCTCCTCTGTGCTCATCTAAACAGTTAATCCTAGATGCAGAGTAACTCCAAGGGCTCGAGGAGACATCAAACTTCCTGAACTGTCTGTGTGCATATACACTTGTATAGAAATAACCTGACTCCCTGGGCTTTAAACACTAGCCACCCCCAAGGGAGAAATCAATGAAAAAGGTTACATAGTAATACCAGGATATATAAAAAATAAATGCATTTTTTAAAAGGACTACACGTGCAGTGTGCTGGTAGGAAGAAGGCAGGACCAAATTAACATGCACCACTGAGGTTGCCAATTTCATATTAAAATTTCCCCAAAAGGTGAAAAGGAAAGGTTACTGGCAGTCTTATCAGGACACAACTAGTGTAAGCTTTAGCAGATGTGGGATGAACACCAGGACAGCCATGTGAAAAAGATGATACAAACTTCCTGGGGTTAATATTAATAAAAAACTAGTCTACAAATACAGTAGGAGAAAGTAATGCAAAATACAACCTTTCAGAACCCTTTTTGATCAAATCCTATCCCATGCTTACATGACATACAAAAAGAAGGCTTGGAAATGTTATGCTAATCTTAATCTTCAGTCCTAACCTCTGCTCAACTGAAACTCAAGGCAGCATTAAGTAAAAAAAAAATATATAGAATATAACCCTGCTACTTAAAGCTGCGTTTGTGTACCACTCCCCACCCCAAAAAGCCCAACTTTTGGATCAGCTGTCTTCAATACAGACTCCAAATAAAAAACTGCTCCAAGCAAACTACAAAAAGTTAGCAATTAACATACTGCTGTATTAACTCTTCTCATGTACCTCTCTAAATATCCCCTGATTTCAGTAACACCTTTTTAGAGAAAAGCCTTATGAAGCTTGTAATAGCCCAATAAATATTCACATTTCTGAAACTTACCCAAAAGATTTTGTTAACTTTTTAGTTCCAACTGGTTTGTCACTGTGTTGCAGCTCATAAAACACTCTTTGCAATGCTAAAGGAACACTTTTGGATGAATCATCTCCTTCT
Source organism: Chloroceryle aenea (assembly GCA_013399075.1). Classification (NCBI taxonomy): domain Eukaryota; kingdom Metazoa; phylum Chordata; class Aves; order Coraciiformes; family Cerylidae; genus Chloroceryle; species Chloroceryle aenea. The sequence continues at coordinate 1,313,628 of VWZY01010114.1, forward strand.
GTGGGCATCATGTACACGGCCTGAAAAAGCATTTAGTTCAATTAGTGTCTAAGTTTATTTTTTATATTGTTTAACACATCTTTTCCTCTTCAGTAGCTTGCCTTCATAGAACTCCAGTTAATCATCCCTCTAAGAGAGTCTGAAAAAGATCTCATACTGTACTGTAAAAACATTGTCTGAAATCACTCTTCTTAGAGCACAGTGGTTAACATGGGGAAAGATGTGCACAACAGATCCCATTCATGGTTACTTTATCTAAATAGTTCCCTTATTTCACCCTAGAAAAGTACATGCACTAAAGCATTCAACACCTTCCAACACTTTCTCATGCCTGGTGTGTTTCCACCATCATCACAGTAGGACCAGGAATAATGATCTCTGTGAATATTGTCACCTCCAGTAGAGAAAAAACCCAGATCACATTAAACTATCAATTCTAACAAGTGAGAGAAAACAGAGATGGTCCACATGGAGGAGAAAGATGTCAGAGGAGGCTCAGAGATTCCCTGATACATTCACTCCTACTTAACACTATGGCTGTTGAGCAAATAAACAGCTTAACAATTCAATTCACTGATTATACTGATCTGGGGAGGACTGAGAACAAAGAAAATACACAAATAGGCCAAACAGGGATTAAGAGAGTTCAATAGGCACTGCAATGAAATTTACTTTTTGAACAAGTGTACACCATCTATCTAGGGGAAATTAACAGCAAAGAAAAGGTATTTCCAGGGAGGGGCTCATTTACAGAGAAAACAGACAACTCTGGAAGGAGATCAGGTCATGGCACATGGGAAAATAGTCTCCAATATTAAGTGCCATGTGAGAAAACAAAGAAACAGAAGAGTTGCCACCTGAATTTTTGCCTGGTTTTGTTGGTTTTGTCCCCCACCCCAAAATGTTCTGTGAAACAGCAGAGAATGATACACTTCTGCAAGTGGAGCACTGAACTGGATCCCAGCAGCTGCCACTTGGTTTCTGCATCAGCTGAGATTTCAGGTGCCAGCACCTCTACCTTACCCTGCACCCCAGTTCCCTACCTGCAGAGCAAGGTTGGTACACCCAGTCCACAGCTGAACTGTTGCAGAAACACCTTTACTGTTATATGAAAGCTGAGGATGGGGGTGATGGGGACCAGAGGAGACAACAGATGATGACAAAGCTGATACAAAAAGAACACAGAAGAAAGACAAAAAAAAAGAAAGGGAGGAAGAAAAAAGGCAAAGGTTGTGAAGAAACTGGCAGGCCAGAATTCTATTTCACTTCTGAAGAGCCACCAAATTTTTCAAAAGTACAGCAACATAAATATTTGGGAAAATAATCTAATAGGGAACTATCAGCAGAATAGCTGCAGTAGCAAGCTGCCACAAAAGATGAAATATTGAAGAGTTCCCCAGAGAAAGCAAATCCCTCATATTCAGACAGAAAGCCACTGGCTAAGCATGTGACTGTAAAGCAATGCACAGGTCACATAACTTCCTCTTGCAAACTTCCAGAACTGAGCAGTAGAGAGATGATCTCAAGCAGGATCACCAGTGAATAGTCAGCTGTGAGCTACAGTGTTGAGAGCAGCACTTCTGCATGCACAAGGGAAACCAGTGGGTAGAAACCAGCTGAGGTTTATCACCAGTCTTTTGTTGAAGTGTAGTCCACAGAGCTCTTACTTTTCTAGGGTCATTTTAAGAACCACACCCCAACCTCACACTAATGGAAATAAAAAAGCCTTCCTTTGCTCTGCTTTGATTTCTAAATATGCTTAAACCACTTTTTTTTTTTTCCAAATGTCATAAATAGAAGAAAAATGCATCTTCCATTTTCTTGTCAGCAGCAACTTTAACTGTTGAATCCCAGTAATTCCTCATGCCATTATTTTCCCAATCCAGCAGGCTAACTGGAGAGAAAATATTTCAATGGCTTCTCAATTTTTGTTATCAAATGCAGAGTTAGTTAACCACGCTTATCTGTGTGAACTCCAACTCAAATATCAATTGCTAAAATTATGCCTTTGGTTTTTACAACCAAAAGTCTGGTGGGTTGGGGTTTTTTTGCTTTAAAATATGAACACATCAAAACAAGTCAGCATCTTGCAAAGTTAACTTAACCTCTCTCTCTGCCCCTAGTTTATGATGTTCATATAAACTTTTGTGAACTGGTCTTCACTGTCTGAAGATAGAAACAAACTAGTTGAATGACCAAGTCTCAAATCTTAGAAATCTCTACAATCAGTCCCTAAGAATTGTTTTAGACAGCTTAGAAATGCTTTTTAAAACCCAAATACACAGCAAATTCCTTGCTACGTTTAAACAGAAATAAGATACAAAATCAAGTAAGGAGCAAATCAAATCTAGCCAGTGCTGTTACATTTGCATGAAATAAATATTAAACTGCTGAATATTCATCTTTGCAAACCAAGATGGTACTACAACAGGGTAGAATTCAATCTAGGGTTTGACTCTTCCCTCAAAAGTTATAAATGGGAGTTCAGAATACCTTGAGAATTAATAAAAATCAGATCCCTTGCATTAGTCCTATTTGTTTCCTCATACTCCATCCAGACAATGAATCCCTTTCCTGTATCTCTCAAGCAACATTAAAACAATCATTTACAATTCAGTTGTAATTGCTACGTTCCACCTGCCATTGAATAAAAACATCAGCTTTGTTTCTTCTCATCCACTGCATGTGTTAGTACAAACTAAGTATTTAACACAGGCTTTCACTGGTTCCTTTTGTTTGTGTACATAAGCACTATCAAAGCTCCTTTCTCAAAGCTTAAGAGTTTCTTCCAAGCTAAAACAAAACACTTTTAAAATAAGATCCTCTACAAATCTTTATTTTTATGCCTTATCTCCCCAAACTCTGAAAGCTTGACCTCAAGATCAAGGAGTGAGGCATTTTGATCCACTGGAAAAGAAAAATAAAGCAGAATCTCTTAAGTTAACACCTGAGAGGTCCCCTCAGGAACTGAACTCAAGAGAGTGACAGGGACGTGTACAGGCAATGGCTGTAAGAAACAGACACAGATATGAGAAGCATTTTAGCTATTTGCATGGGAAAAGAATGCTCCAGAGAAGCTTGAATGAACTGCTTAAATTCAAGACAATTGCTTCAAGAAGGGAAGAAAATACTGCCTAGGAAATTCCAAGGTAAGGTAAAATATTATGGGTACTTTGAGAAGAGTCAGGTCAGGGAGAAGTGTGCCCAACCAATATTTCTGATTTTAGTATTGTTATATAAATATTTGCTGTTAACAAAGATCTAAATAACAGAATTAATGATTTCTACTGCTAAGTAAGAGAAATAATGGAATTGGTGATAAGGACACTGAGGATATCATGACATTTTGTTCTACCTGGTTTTAAATGGAACAGGTTGTCTTAAAATAAGGGGTGTGGGGGTAAAGTAGAATTATTTTCCAGACAAGACAACTGATGATTCTTCTCTCTCTGTAATGCTGGCAAGTTGAGTACCAATGCTGTCTACAACTACCACTGTAGCCTGTTCTGTTTGTAGGGGCTGGGGAAACTGGGTGAGTGGAGAACTGGGCTCTTCAGCTGATGCCCAGTAACACTGCCATTAAGAAAGCTGCAGTTACCAGCTAGTAAATCAAGCTCTCTCATATGGTCACATATCCAGATATTAACACTCCCTAAAAGCTGATATTTACTTCAGGGCTCAGGGAGAAGTGAAGGGGAATGCCCAAAAAGATTAGTTCAGTTGAAACAAATCTGGATCACAAAAAGAATGTCTTCTTCAAAGCCCAAGATTACTTCATGGTACATATTGATTTACCAGCTATAAGACAGCCTTGAAAGGAACTACTCAATTGGATTAGATGCAGCTATTATAAAAACACATCTTTCTTCCAAGAGCAAAGGGAAGTTGTCCAAAAACATAAAATGCACAAACATTAGGAGTGCTGGGCAGAAAGAACAGGCATTACAATGAATGATCAACTGAATGAGTACATTATACCTCTTCCAAAAAAAACCCCAAACAAACCAACCAACCAATCCAACAGGTGCATCATGTAAAATAGCTCTCTTCTACGTGGCATTGCTAAGATCTCAGTTACACTCTACTGGAATTTGAGGTACTATTTCTTGCAATGCTTCAGAGTAAGCAGCACATTCCAAAAGTGATAAAGAAATCCCAACTGAGACACTTAGTGATGTAAATAATAAGGTAGAAAATCTATGACATTGCAAAGTAGGGACATTAAAAGGGATATTCTTGGGGGAAAAAAAAGAAAGCTTAATGAAAATATATCACCTAGTACAGAGAAGAGAAAGGCCAAGCCAGAACAGTTCATTTGCACCTGCAGAGACAGAGTAAATGCAGGAATGCTCTAAAGGATGAATCTGACCAACAGGATGCTCCAGTAAACTAAATGGTACCAGGGAATGTTTTTTCCTAAGTATATCCCCTCTTCCAGGGAGCCACCTCCAATATCAAGTCATCATTTCTGTTTTTATCCTATTAAGGCTACTGCACTATTTTACAAAATGATGTATTATCTATTGCATATCATCCAGGGTTTGGATATTTATCGAGCTGATATTTAAAGCAGTTCTTCCTTCCAGCAAAGAAATAACATCTACAGTAAATAAAAACACATATCAATGAAGCAAATATAAAATTAAAGTCATTAAACTACTGGAATGATAATGTTTTCCATCACTACAGAGCCACTAACCACAATAACAGAAAATTCAACAATATAAATTAAAACACAGAATAATTAAACTAGGAAGTTCATACATATTTCTCTTTTCAGGCTGCTTATAGGCTGAGAAGTCTTAATTGATTTATATATTTTTAACTGTTTCAAGTAAGGGAAATAACTTCATTCTCTCATGTGCAAGATGTAGACTCATCCTTTCCCCCCCAACAACTCATGGCAACATTAACACACAATACAGTGTGAGAAGCACCCCTTAAGGTCAGCTCCTCACCAGGTACTCTGCTCTCAGAAAAAACACAAACTCATGTTCAACAAACTATAAAAGGAACCTCAAGTGAGATGTGCATCACCATCTAAGTCACAGCTTCTCTAAAAGGATGGCTGAAGCAAAATGAACATAGAGCTCTGTTCTGGAGCATTTATAACATAACATAAAGGATATTTCAATTACCAATCTCATTTTCTTTCATACAGTGATTACCTTTCGTAGCTGATTTGTGAAAAACAAAGTCTGTAACAAACTGTTCATGTAACAAGTTGCTCCCTGGTTCTTTAAGCCAACATATCCTGTGTGCTTCTTTGAATCCCATCTAGAAAGTAAAAATAGTTAGTGGTTAAAACCAGAATTGATCTATATTAACTATAATAAAGAGTATTTGTTCTAATGTAGCATTGCTGGTAGATACCAGCTGCTCTTCATTGTTACTTCAGGTTCAAATAAACTGAATAATAAACTTCACTACTGCCTGCCAGTAACAACAGCCTTTGCAATCAAACGCCTTGGGATTTTGTTAGGCTTTCTTTTTAAAGCTGTCCTGTGTGGCAGAAGGATGATGTATTATGAAAGTGTACTGGAACCCAGAGCATGTTGGCATTGCAATAAAATCACTTTGTTTACAAACAACACGAAGCAAACGCCTCAGACAAGGCAGGTTGAAACAACTGTAAACCAAGGCAAGCTAGACAGCAGAGCCACCTCACTGTGTCTGAAACCCTTACCAGCTGTAGGAGCAGAACTGTTAAGGCTAGGTTTGCAGGGGTGTTAAATCACACATCAATTCACAAAGAAGTGAAGTCCCACGACATTATGCTGACTAATGCAAATGGAAATTTAACCTCTACAAAAATCTCAGTGTGCCTAATGAAAAATACTGCCACCTGAGAAGTCATCAATTAAAGATGACAAAGCAAGAACATCTAACAAATTACAAACGTTAGGAACTCACAATGCTTGGACAATCTCAAACCACAAATATTATAATCAAGCAGTTTTTAAGCAAAGATACTTACGCCACCCCATGTGGAGCATCTGCTTGAACATAGACTTCGAAAGTAACTTTGTCCTCTTCTATAAAGCCTTTCTCAGGATCAGTAACCTCCTGTAAAACAGGAATGATGCATGAACATGAAAACTGGAGCTTGCAACATGACTGTGGTGAAGCATCCAGTTAAATAATTTCCAAGCAATAATAAACTGAGGAAGAAAAATTGAAGGACACCAATAAAGCTGGTTTTCAGCTTAACACCCTTAAATTCTTTATTAATGTCTCAATACAGGAAATTTGTTCCTGGCTTTTAAGATTTTGTAGTACTTCTTCTATTTTCTATGGATAGGAAGAGTCAGTAGTCAAAGGCTCTGCTTCTTCTAGACAATATTCCAGATAGATGAAAAATAAAGGGTCCAACCTTTGAAAATGCTTAAAAAGCCATCTCAGTTCAAGCTAAGTCTTAGCAGCATTATTAGGGCATTAAACACCTGTACATATATTGAAAAACACAAATGGAAATGTAATAAAATCTATGTTGCTCAAGAATGGCATTGACCATCCCCATGAAAACAAAAACCCCAAGCATTCAGATATAAAGAACATAAATATGAAAGAATATTTAAACCACAATGTAAGCAAAAGCAATCTACAATAATTAACTACAGGAATTTCTAAGACATTGAAGAAGAATACAGCAATGTCAGGGGGAAAAATGACAGCTTGGGAAAAAGAAACACTTTTCTACAGGTATCTCACTACTCAGCAGTGCCAGTTCAGAACTGCTCCTCTCTAGTACCAGACTAATAAATGTCCAATCACTTACACTCCAGGCCATGAAGTTGGAAAAGCCCCAGTCATTTTCCTTATGGAAGAACAAGTGACTAATACGACGACTGAAAGATTTTTCATCATCCTTGTAGTTTATTATCTTGAGAACTGCTTGTGCATGACAAGACCATGACCTATAAATACAGAAGAAACATTTGAAACTCATTCAAAGCCAAGCTTTTTGCAGTCATCAAAATAAGTTTTCTGCTGGGGATTTTTGGTATGTTTCTTTCACCTATAGTATTTTATTTATTTCTTTATGTTAAGATTCAGTTAATTGTTATTGAGGACATGAAACCCTGGAGCTTTCTGAAGCCACCTTACGAATGTGAAGCTGGAAAGAAGATTTTCTTAGGGCAACATTGTTATATTACTATCAGGCAATTGTAGTTTATGGCAATTTAAAAAGCTAACTGCTCTCTGAGGTAAGTTATTTCTAATCTACAGCAGTACTTCTTTTTGACTCAAGTTCATCCCACTTGTGTGAGATGATCAAGCTGAGTATCAGTTCAGAGAAGGTCTTGGTGCTGCCTCATGTGTGGTTTGCTTGTTTTGCTCCACAAGCTGCACCTTGATCAATACTTCTGAAGATCACATTCTCCCTCTGTGTCTATCTGCAGGTGAACTGCTTCTCCTGTGACTAGTTAATACACTTAAACCCTTCTTCTTTACCTTCTACACTGAGCACTCATCTTTTAGATTACAGAAATGATGGAAACAAGCAGAGGGAACTCCAAGTAAACTACAAGCTGTGTGACATTTGGCACAAGAATGGAGATACCATATGGAAAGGATACCCACCAGGAGTCTGCACTTTAGCTGGATATGCTGCAGTAATGCCCCATAAATTTGTACTTCTCTTTTTGGATTTCCATCTTGTTGACAGAAGTGGTTGAAGATAACCAGTTCTGATTTGCACACACGACTCCAAGGAAAGTTATGTGTTCCTGTGTCACTTGATGAGCAATGAGCTCCACTGAAGGAGAGGATTGCCTCACACACTGCTCTGCCTCAGCTGCTAGCAGGTACCTTCTCACCCCTTCTGCAGGGCTAGAGAACCTCCAGCACCATTGCCATTTGAAATATACCCAGCACCTTTCCCATGCCAAGAAAACTATCAAAGACTTCTCCCCAGCAATTAAACAGAAATCATCTAAATTCTACCACAAACCTACTACACAAGCTACTCTACCTCCTTCTAAAGAGAGGACTACTCCTCTTATGCTTTGAGATTTAGAAAGGTGGAGGTAAAAAGGGATTCAAATCTTTGCAAGAATTCTTTCCTCTTACAGAAATAGAAGTTAATTTGTTGTTGTTTTGTTTTCAGGTTCCTTGTATTTCTTGCAGTACATATTAACTAGCATCCCATGAGGACATGTACGATAATCAAAAGGCCTTACGTGGAATCAGATTCAGCATTGCACTGAAGGAAGAATCCTACGCTTTTTTGGTGGGGTCTGTCTGGGTAGAGTCGTGGCATGACCATGATCTTCCAGGGCAGGTTCCGTACAAAGCAGGGAGGACTGAGAACTGACTCGCTCAATCTGTTGAAGCGTTCAACAGTAAACTGAAATGTTGCTTCTGATCGCCAGCTTGTATCTGTAACACACACACACACAATTATTTGAAATACTGGATGTTCTTCAAAACATTCTTTTCCAAAATCATGCCATGTGATCCCATGTAGTGGGATATGGGGAGCGACAAAACCAAACGAACACTCTCCTTGCGCAGTGTCTTCACAGCCTGGGTTCAGTTAGCTCCTTGCACGACCCAAAACACAAGAATGGATTTTCACAATCTGCTCAATTGCCCTATTGGTATCAAGTCACCATTGAGTTGTTTTCTGCTTGCAACAGTGTCTTCAAAACATACAAACCCCATTGCTTGGTGGTTGTTTTTTAAATCTCCCACCAGTTTGCTGAAGAATAGCTCAAGAGTAGAGTCCTGGGTTCTCTGTGGTATGTAAAAAGCTTAGAGACTTCTAGTGGTCTAAACCAAAGTGAAATGATACGTTACTTTCTCAAAATACCTTATTTTGACACACACAATTAAACTGATTTTGCCTTCTTCCCACACCCCCAGTTCTTCACATAGCACAATCTGTTCTGCTTCTGTTGTACACAGCTCTAACAAGGTGCTGGGGACTGCGACAGCTCCAGGAAGGCACAAGGCTGGGCTCTCTCTTTTGTGGCCTGCCTGATACCACACACAGAGACAAGAAACCTGCAGCTTATCCCAACAATCTTACAGGGCAGGGATGGTTTACAGACTACACACAACACACTCCCCTCCTTTTTTCCAGCTGAACACCTGTGTCACATGGCAAGATTTGCTCCTGCTTGCAGGAAGGTTCAAGCAGCATACAGGGCAGAGGACAGCACCAGTGGTTGATATTCTCCTGCTACCTATGGGAGATGCAGAACTGAAGCAGGTGTGTGACACAAGCAGGGACACACGAAACCAAAAGATACAACACCACCAAGACAGAAATCAGACCACCAAATTCTGTGACAAGGCCCAGTGTATAACAAATGTATTGTTTCTGTACAGGCAAAGCAGTTGTTCCCTCAGGGAGCTTTGCACAGCACCACAGACAGTGCTGACTGATATGGAAAAAATAAAGAATAACAAAAAAAACCAAACCCCAAACAAACTAGATGAGCTCTGGTTCCTATCCTGCTCTAAAAATGGCCCCCTCTTGATTACAACCTGCAGCAGTGTAAAGATTATTATACTTTTTAATACAGAGAATTAACACAAGTTTTGCTCACAGCTACCAGGGAGCTTGGACAGATTTAATTCTTTTTTTTACAAAATGGTTTTCTTTTTCACCAGTTGTCCTACTTCTGATCTTGACAACACAGCTGATCTTATTTCTGTGTGCCCCGAGAGCCCTAAGCATTCCCAGTTATCTCTTGAAAGTAATAGTAGTACAGCAGAAAGCAGCTCCCTCTCTCCTCTAACCTGCAGTGACCTTCACATTACCCTGTGCTGTCAGCATCCTAACAGAGCAGTTGACACTGTTATTTGCTCCTCTCCACCCCTGCATCTCAAGGTGGCTAACCAGTAGTCTGTCACCTCCTTAAAAACTCTTCCACACACATTTTACCTACTCACTGCCTGTTGACAGAGCTGGTCTTCTACAACAACGAGCCAGACAGGCTGCAGCCAGTGGAACTGTACTCTCTCAAACTTGATTCACAGACAAATAAAAAACCCTTAACACATTTAAGCAACTAAAAATCAGCCTTGCATCACGTGTATCTGAAACCAGCTTCAGAGCACCTCCCTGCTCACGCTCAAGATCGGTGCTTCTGGGCTTCTGAGAAACAAGCCACCCAAGTTTGCTTTCTGCCCCCTTGGATGCAGCCTTCAGAACACCTCAGTCGAAGGAAGCAGCAGCACTGCTACAGTGTCAGCTAAAAAGGCAGCCCACGCAGCACCTGCAGATGCTGCAGAGAAAGTTTGCCTTATGTCTTGATTTCTTTTCAGGAAGGTCTGTGCACGTAAGCTCACCAGGGAAAGGTGCTCTTCTCAGCAAAGTGTTTGAGCAATCCCTAGCAGGTACTCCACAAAAACACAGACTTGGAACATAAGTCAGCCCTAAAAGAGAAGTTTCTTTGAAACCAAAATAACAGCCTTCCTTTCCTTCCTGTGTTTTCAGTGTGTCATTAATTAAAACATGGATTCTATTTTTTTTTTTAATCTGAATTTAAATACTAATGTGATGAGTATTCAGAGCATGTAACTAAATAAAGCCTTTTTTTCTTTTCATGCCCTCCAGTTTCCAATAAAAGCCTGCAACTGGCAGAAAGATCATCCAATAGTGACTGGCAAATAAGAATTCTATAAACCCCTAGGCTGCAAACATCACCTGTGATCCTGACCAGGAGGTGAAAGAACAGCCCCAGATGACAATGCTTGGTGCAGTTACGTGCAACAGACTGTATTTGATAGGTGGAAAAAAATTTTTTACTGCTGAGATGAACACCACATTTAGCACCCTGATATGACAAAAGATCCTTCAAATTGGAGATCCAAATAGCAAGATCCATTTTAAAACTGAAGTACATATTTAAATGTTTACACCTTTGACAAAAGCAGATTTCTTTATACTCTTAGTAAATGTTGCTACCTTTAAAGTACACTGAGGTTATTAAAATATTCTAAACCTGAATTATTAATGGAGAAACTGGCTGAATATTCTATGAATATTTTAATAATGCTCCAAACCCAGCATGCAATCCTAGCATATGGCTACGACTGATGCTTCTGAAAGCCTCCTAACCTCTGCAATTCTTCACAGAAATGAGACTTCAGTCGGTAATTGCAAAGCTGCATGTTTATGTTTAGCTAGGGACCTTCTGTTTGAACTTTAACTTCTAAGACAATTTCTTCTATGTGCTGTTTTGAATACCAATGCACTTGCAAACAAAACTTGAGCTGAACCTTGGTTTTTATTATTTGTTACTTTATTTACAGAAGGTGATATTCCAGCTCCGGCACCTGGATCATTCAGTCATTTTCTGTAGCACATTCCTTCAGATGGATCCTTCTAATTGCCAAGGCATCATACACAGCAACAAGAGGTTTTGGTTGAACCGCCTGGGAGAACACAGCCTTATCCACAAGTCCTGCTGGAGGTCCACTGCTGCCCTCTTTGCATGTTCTTCTGTGGTCCCTTTTGCTAGGCAAGCAACCACAGCTGCACTTTTTTCCCAGTCTTATCAGTTATTGCTTTTTGTGCTAAGCAGGAAGAACAAAATCACCTCAGAAGCTCCATGAGCACTTGGAAATTCACCAGAAAGCTGGATTCTAGATCCAACTGGATGCACCAACCTTTGATCCAACTCTTGGCCAATTTGCAGGAACCATTAAGCTCATCAAGATTTTCACTCCAAGAGGTATCTAAATTCTCTTCATACATTCCTCATCAGCACAGACTGATCCCACTTGCTATGAGTAACAGCAGTGGAAACAGAGTACGTGTATGCAAAAGGCCAACATCTCCCTCCATGTTTTCCTATCTTGTGAATCTCCCAGCTGCCCATCAGACAGGCACATCGTGCTGCAAACCAGGTACCAAGAGACCAAACACCAGGAGTGCAACTGCACAGATGTGTAAATAATGCAACAGCAAGCAACTAATCTGATTTCCAAGTCTTGGAAAAGAGGCATCATCCACTTCTGTGATGCAAGTCTTCAGGAATGTTCTTGCAGTTGTAACATTTTGCAATAACTCTATTTTCTACCTGTGTCAGTGCAGAGCTGTAACACCACCAAGATGCAGCCAGACACTCCTTATTCAAATATGATCATGAGGAACTATTGAAGCATTGCTTAATCATCACATGTTAACCCTGAAAGATGTCCCACAGCAGTGGACCTAATCTCCTGAATATAATGAAAGTCCACAGACATGAGTTTCAGCAGCTGCTTCTGCAGCAGCAGTGCATTTTCCTTAATTTGCACGTGTATAAACAGACCAACTTCTGAACAGTTTTGTACACTAATTGACCAATGTGTTATCTACTGGCTGCATTGACAGCAAAAACTATCAGGCTTTCTACTTATAAATATCATTACTGAGAACTTCTGTTCAGCAGAGCTGTCCTTGCTAAGATGTCAATGCACATGGATCTTCTCTTGCCACCCTCCAAATGCCATGGCCCAACAAAGATATTTAACATCTTTTATAATGAGTAACTTGGCTTTGATAAAACCAGGCTTTCCTACTGCAGTCTCAGCTACTTACTCTGAGCAAGAAATCAAAGCCCTCTGAATGAGAGCAGGCAATCAGACCCAAAAAAAAGCAGACCTCGTTTTTTACTTCACTGCAAAAATCTGATCATAAGAAACTTATCTTTGTCAATGATACAGAGGCAATTCAAGCAGGAGATGCCTTTGTCCTGAATTTAAACCATATTCTTTTCATGGAACATTAGTATTTTCTATCAGTATTCTATTATCTATTCCTTGAATACTTGAAAGTAAGCATGATTTTGTCCTTTAACCTCAAACTCTGATTGTTCTCAAACAAAACTCGCTCTAAATTTTGCACAAATCTAAATAAATATTTAAGCCTAGTCCTGAATGTACTCACTAGAGGGCATAAAATAAGGAATCAGAGGGGAAGAAATCTCACATTTTGTCTCCCTTCTCCCAGTTCAATTTTATTTGGCTCTTCAACACAAGAGCAGTCCCCCCTGCATATCCTCTTCTAAGAAAAACCCTATCATCATACATTTTCCTCTCTAAACATAACACACTTAAGATAATGAATTTGGAATTTGCTTTCTTTAAAAATTATTTCCTCTTCTGTAATAGAAAAAACATGTACACCCTTATTTTCATTTAATAGGCAAACAAAAAACTCAAAACACCATGTCCCTTTTTATCAAGGGGACATCAATATCTACTTCTTCCTTTGCATTTGCAAGGAACAGGGCATCAGAATTGCAAGGGGGAGGAATTAAAGTTCCTCCCCAGAAGAGTTATCACTGACTTACCATACAAAGACTGATCACAGCTGCCACCTGACAAGACAGCAGGACAGATACAGATTCTACATGTCCTTAAGAAATTGCGTAACTGACAAAATCACCATTCAGCAAAGCTCCAGCTGCAGTGCATTTTAAGGGCTGGATCACAGAATGTAACAATGGACAGTATCATGTTCAGCAATTTTAAAATGAGTACCTAGAAAGAGTAAGAGAAAAAAATCCCAAGCCCTCAGATGCCTAAGCCCATTGTATAGCTATGTCAAAAGGATGCTATACAGAAAACCAGCAGTCGGAACTACAGAGGGTTTCATTTTTTAATGAGCTGCAGTTCAGAGGACACAGGTAAAAAATGGATCCTTTTGTCCTCCAAAATCATAAAAATAAAGAAGCCAAGCCATCAAACCACTTAATCAAATGTTTACTTACCATCTTCCATGTCTTCTTCAGTGTTGTTATGTCCGTCAGCCATTGCTACATTCCCATTAATAACAGGGTTCTGAGTAATTCTTGGAGGATCATCTGTATCTCCAGCTATCACAGGAAGAAAGAAATAAAAATCCATCAGCTCTATTGACGTTTCTGTCTCAGGTAGTGCTCAGGAGACACACAAATGGAACACCTGAGCAGAACAGCATCTACTTGAATTATAGCACAGCAATTACACTGTTAAGCATCCAGCTAAAATTCCTCAAACAGATGAGTACTTACGGATGAAGCAGAATGCCCACATTCATGCAAAATACAAAGGCTATAAACTGATCCGTAAGTTTCCAAATGGTCTTAAAGTCAGCCTGACATAATCAAGTCTCATTAAATAACTAACAACTTTTAAATTACTTTTTCTGTCATTCCACGTTTTTATACAGATGCAATTTTTTATCAGCTGACCTTCTAGATTAAAATCTTACTTTAAGACTTCCTCAGTGTTGCTGATTTTTCTAAAATAAATAAAGAAATAAACCCCACAACTACCAAAAAATATCAAACCCCACAAAACAAAATAAACAAAACACAACAAAAAAACTTAACAACATTTAATCAAATGTAATGGTAAGATTTACATTTTACTTGGGAAAACTTGGAAAGAAAATCCTTTACCATCTCAGGAACATTTTACAGGTACTATTTTTCAGTTTCTAGCCATCGCTGCTATTGAGTTTTGGTGTTTAAAAAATGTAAACACCCCAAAAATGAGATGTGAAACACCTCCATGAACTAAACCCCCCTATTTCAAAGACACATTGCTCTGACTGAACAAGCACCTGCCCGATTTATCCAACTGAACAACGCCTCCTTCTATTGCTTCTGCATTTCAGCACGATTACAGGGAAGTGGATCTCTTCTGGAATAAACTGGTTTTTAGCATCAAACTG
>VWZY01010114.1:1329159-1358021 GCA_013399075.1 Chloroceryle aenea
GATGCAATTTTTTATCAGCTGACCTTCTAGATTAAAATCTTACTTTAAGACTTCCTCAGTGTTGCTGATTTTTCTAAAATAAATAAAGAAATAAACCCCACAACTACCAAAAAATATCAAACCCCACAAAACAAAATAAACAAAACACAACAAAAAAACTTAACAACATTTAATCAAATGTAATGGTAAGATTTACATTTTACTTGGGAAAACTTGGAAAGAAAATCCTTTACCATCTCAGGAACATTTTACAGGTACTATTTTTCAGTTTCTAGCCATCGCTGCTATTGAGTTTTGGTGTTTAAAAAATGTAAACACCCCAAAAATGAGATGTGAAACACCTCCATGAACTAAACCCCCCTATTTCAAAGACACATTGCTCTGACTGANGAAGCCAGGGAACTAAGACGAACGCTGTGGTAAAAGCCACGAGAGAAGTGAATCTGCCACCCGTTCCTTCACAGCGATGCTGAGGTGTGCACAACACCCTTTTTGCAGTCTCATTCCAATTCACTAATAACCCCTGCCCTGAGCATAAGCAGAAACAGACCAGGTTAGAGAGTTACTTCTGGATTAAAGCTACCGAAGGTGATAAAATTAACACTCAAACGCAGCTTTCAGAAGCTTCTCAGGATGCAGCACAACTCAGAGGCGTGAGTGAAAGGCATGCTGAAATAGACAGTATGCAGCATCCACAGTAAAGTGTGCGCCTTTCTCATGTCTCATTTTTACCACAAAAGCAAAATCAAGAATGATTTCAAGTTCTGATTTGATTAGAAAAAGGTTTGCAGAAGGCTGGCTCCTGAGCTACGCAGATGCAGAAGCCCCCGCTAGCAGCAGGCAGTGCTGCAGCACCTGGAAGAGTGAATTAAAATGACAACAAAATTAAGGGGGGTACACGTTTAAACTGCTGCAACTCAGTGACAGAAAAAGGGACAAGAAGAAGAGTTAGGAAGGAAAGATCCCATCTCACCTTCACAACCACCCCACCCTTTTTAACCTGTCACAGCAGCACGGTGAGAGTCTAACAAGGAAGCTGTCCCGCTGAGTCACTTCTCCCTGGAAGCACAGAGCATGCCTACAGAGCTGCAACAACTGCCTACACTAAATTCATACTAGGATTTTCTTTCCTTTTTTAAGTTACCAACAAGGCAACTTAGTATCTAGAAACGAACCAAAGCAAACACCTGAGGAATAGTCAGTTCTTCAATATAAGCTCATCCAAAATATTTTTTTAACAGAGGATTTAACTGTTGATGGTGTATTTTATGGGGTAAGACCTGTCCTTAACTAAAATAAAGGGCTTTCCATGTGATCCTGCTCTACATTCCTCCCAAGTGTGAATGGCTCACAGAGAGAAGGGAGAAAATGAACAAGAAATCACAGCAAAAGCAAACAACTAAGACATTAAAAAACCAAACCAAACCAAACCAAAACACAGAGAGGTAGCTTCTGAGAGGTGCTATTAAGTGATAAGATAAACTGAATCATGATGTATGCCACTGCTGCTGTTCTTGACATCTACTGCCACATGTTGTAAGAGCTTTTAGATACAGGACCCGGATAACACTAATGAATCTTTTGTTTTGCTTCTGTGAATAACGAAATTTTAACTTCTAATAAAATCCAACTATTACAGTAAATACTTTTCAAAAACAAAGCTCAGCCCTTCTTCCAGCAGATTTACTAGCGAGCAGTATGACAAAATTTATTTTCAACTATGCATTGAAAACCCAGTAATTTACATTTTCCTTTGTTGCCCGAGAGAGCTCATAGGAAAGAATTGTCAAATCATACCAATATTTAATTGGGAAACATGTTTTCCTTCACCTCATGCAGAACGATGCCAAAGACTTACTCAATTATACAATAGAGGATTAAGAAAATGTGGGGGGGGAATAAAAAAAAACCCAAACCAACGAACCAAAACCACACACAAACCTGTCAACACTGCTAGGAAAACCTTCCTACCAAACATGTCACTTAATACACTGCTGTCCCTAATGCAGCTTAAACCAACGTGTCAGCATCACCCCAGTCAGGTCACCTGTCAGTTCCTAGACCAGAATACCCAGTTGAATCATATCCTTGGAATAAAGACATGGTCTATGAATTGTATTACACCAAAGTATGTAGTGATGGTATGAACCAGGAATGTTTTTAACTCTCGAAATACAGCACTGCAATGTATTAAATAAAGCCTTCCATACTAGAATTTTAGACAGACTGATGGTAAAGAGCACTTAAGATGTTCTCTACTGCCCCAAAACCCAACACGTGGAGCTCTGTGGCCATTCTTTCATTGCAAAAAGGAATGGAAGGCAACAAGAACAACGGTGTTGACCATTTCTCCTGAAGAGTAACATTTAAGGTTATACAGTTTTCTATCAACCCAGGCCACCACATTACCAACAAGACAGCTTGAAGTGTTTAAAGGGAGTCTCTGTGGTTCTGAGGCTAAGACACTTCCCAAGATGAGGCATTGTAGACATCAGTGGGTTTGAGTAAAAGAACAGCTTTCACTTATCTACTGGAAGAGCATGAATGCTGAAATTAAGTCTAAAAACTGACCTATGCAACTGGAAAGAAACTGATGTGGGACAATATAGATTAGGAAGCTGGTAAAGACTGTCAGTCACCTCAGGCAGACAGATTACCAGATTATACATAAATGACTCTGCAGATGCACACTTCTCATCACTCATTAACTGTCTGTCACTGCAGTGCTGAGGTGAAAACCTGAAAGCAAAGTGGCTACTGGAATTAATGAGGGGAGGGGGGTGTGTGTGGTTAGTGAAAAAGACCACTTCTCTGAAGTTACAAGCTTGCCATGGCATGCCAGACCTTACAGAAAGTATTCAAGGGGTGGGGGGGGGAAATCTCCTTGTTATGGACTATGACCTCACCATTATCATACTCAAATACTTGCATTGTTAAGTAATCAGAACAAAAACCAGCACCAATGATTAAAGAAATACTGTACTCAAAAAAAAGCTATTCAGATGGTTCAGTAAAATGAACTCAATGTCACTGAAGAGATTGTTCTGCTGTTCACAACAGTTCCAATCTACAGGGAAGGAATCTGAAAGTTTGCTATTTTTTCCCCCCTATTAATGAGGAATCATAAAAAAAAACAATCAAGACCATGTGGCTTTTGGCACTACGTGAGTCCTGTTTCAAGACAGGAGTACTGCAGAATTTCACCTCTCTCCAAGACAAGGATAAACATGCACTTCAGTCACACGTGGAGAAAAGCCCCAGAATGACTCCAGGATGGCAGCAGTTATGGCAGAACACTGCTACTGCTTCAACAAAGGACAGTGAGCTACTCATTTCATTGGTTTCAGTCATTACTCATATCACACCAGGTAGCCAAATTCTGAAATAGTATCTATAATGTTTGTCATTAGCTTTCGGATCTGGCAGCCAGCGAGAAGAAACTGAAGTAGCCTCCCTAGCAGGTTATGAAACATTTGTTTCCTTTTGAGGTTAACAGACCACAATGCAGGACTAATAGCGATACCAAAAGCTTACAATTTCTCACTCACAACCACCTCCTGATAGAAATCACTAGTATCAAGTACTCCTGCATGTCACTACAGGGGGTCTGCACACATCTCCATGAAGAACTTCCACAGCTATCCCAGAAGCAACAGGGGAGCTGCACTAGCAGGAGGGGTTGCAGGCTGAAGTCAGTCACTTTGACACTCCAAACTTTACTTCCAAGGTTCTGCCTTGAGGTAGGGGGGAAGCTGAAAACACAAGACTTTCTCCCCTGCTGCTGGACTAAATGGACATTCCAGAAATCAAAGTATTCATTAAAGTTTTTTAAAGGTATTTTAATATATTTGTTTTAAAATATAATTAGAACTGTATGTACAGATGTGGTAAATTCAATCATTCCAATGGATGAATGAAACTGCAATAAAAACTGAGGAAAGGGACTTACTGAGGAAAAGAATATAAAGTAGTGGGAGATAAGAATAAAGTCAGGCTATGCAAATCTCACTGAAAATGAGCAAAGTCAAGTCCTGTGGCAATCAAATTACAACAGCATCAAAGGATATCGACTGCATGCTGAATGTGCAATCCAGATCCACCTCTGCATCACAATGTCAGAACTGCTGGTGCTCTGCTCACTGCCTAACTCCCCTGCAACTCTGGAACACGCTACCATCTCTTAACAACAGTTTTCAAACAAACCTAGTGAAGTTGTACTTCTTCAGTGTATCATTCAGAATGCCAGTCTCAGGTGGGTAATATCAGACAGGCGGGGAAAAAAAAGATAATGAGAAAATATGCAGTGATTTCAAGTGCTTTTTAAGTATCACTTCTTTTACCACCTAATTGACCTCGCTCTTGTGACTATTGGGCAGCATATCAAAATATATAATTTAGAAATTCCTAAAGTAAGCACTAAAAGCAGCATTTTTCTGAAGCAGTTACCAAACTATGGTGGTGTAAAGAGGACACTGCCGAAACTCATTCAGAAAACCTTAAAGCAAGAATATTACTTCTTGAAAGCAAACAGGAAACTTAGATGAATGTGAAGATGAAGAATAAATATCTGCCTTTAACTGGAAAGACTGATGCAAACAAGTTACTTCACAAGTCTGTAGCAAAGACTCTCCAAACCATGCCTGTAGGTGGTCTGCAGGTAGTCTGCTGAACCAGGGGAACTGTTGGGGTTTCAATGTCACCATACTAACAGCTCACGAGAAAATGTGTGGCAGGCTCCAGTGACATGGTTCTCCAGAACCACCAGAACACCAAAAACACCACCACGCACTGTCATTAGCCAAACATATTCCCAGCTCCATGTTCTGAATTAAATTAATTTACTACAATTTAATCTTTAAACAACCAGAAGTCTTCAAAGCAAAAACTTCCCCTCGCTTGCTCTGGAAGATCTCAGCCTTTCAGAAGTGAAAAAAAAAAATATTATTTGGCCTCTAATCCCTCCCTGCAGTTAGACTACAAACTCCACTTACAGCACAAAGGGACCTGGGAGAAAAGGAGTTAAATGAAAAGTGTTCTACACAGCTTCATTTTTTTTAAGGCATTCCTAAGTTGCTGCAATAAAAATTTGAAGAGGTATCAACCAATTTCTGTAATGTGTCTGCCTTTCAAAAGGCATCCAGAGCTAAAGCAATCCACTTCAAAAGGCTAAAACAGTAACAGAGATGGAAATTAGTCTGGCCAGTGGAATGGGAGGAGGGGAAGGGGCAAAATCTAAATCCCCAAGATCCTGCAGACTGATGTCAATGTGAAGATACAGCAGCCACAGCTGTTTCCATGACTTGTAAAACTCATGTAATTTGCCTTTACACCTAAAAGTTAAGTTTCACATTATCAAATAAAGGGTAATTTAATTTTGTTCCATTTTTTCTTCCTTCATGCTTCATTACTTTTCCATAATCCAATGTCAAAAGGACTGTCCATTGATGCAAGCCTCTAAACAAGAAAGCTATGAAGGACAATGACTAAGTCTTTAGGGAAAAAGGCTTCTAGAGAAACATCGGGATTCAAGAGGAGGAAGGAAAGGAGGGAAAAGAACAAAAAGAGAGGGAAAAGAACAAAAGGAGAGGGAAAAGGACAGAAGAAAGGACATTTATTTACCAAAGAACATGCAGTCAATGTTAGATCTTAAAAATTCAGAACCAGTATGATATAGAAGTCTCTTGCCCTTTAATTGTCATCTGAAACAAATAATTATTGTCTTATTGACTGAGAATTGCAAATCCCCCACAGAAGGAGGATGCTAAATGAAGAAGAAAACATTACTGGGATGGGACAACTTCCTGGAAGCAGACTCCTCATCTCTGCCATGCCTACAAAGCAGCAATGACTAGACAGACAGTAACACTGCACCCTCCACTTATTACACTGATCAATCACTATACTGCCACTGCCTTGTATTCCTAGCACTGTCTCTGCCTCTCCAAAGGAAACATTTTGACCAAACATAGGAGGCAAGACTGCATTTAAATCGTGCCAATGTGCCTTATGAATCAAAAAATGCCTACCATTTTATTAGGTTACATGACTATTCTATTCTTAAGAGTAATAACTTCATTTTATCCCAGAAGCTCCTGAACACTAAGCTGCCCCCATGACAGATACTAGTCGGTAAGGTAAACAGTATTTGAAACAAACTTCTGTGGAGAAAGTTATCTTTGAAAATAAAAGAGAAACACAATGTAACTTTGCAGCTAGAAAGACAGCTAGTAACAAATAGGCTACATAGAACCTGCTCTACAAAGCGGGCCACTTGCTGCAGCAACTTATTTATCTGCTTATCTTTGAAGAAAGCAGCCCAATAGCATTTTACAAAGCAGAATTTTGAGTCTTAATGTGATTAACTTCTCGTGTACATGTATAAAGCATTTTGGGTGTTAGCAATGCAAATTATTCCGTGGAGCAAAAGATGCCATTTAGAAGTCACCCCAAAGAATTTACTAAAAGGGTGACTAAATTCCTGCCTGCTTTCAGCAGTTTAACTCACTGCTTTATGAATAATTCAGTGTGCAATGAAAGACTGCAAGAACCAGGGTTCAGTGTGGACACCAGCACCACACCTGTAATTAAGCCGTATTTACAGCTTCGTGCTCTTGCTGAAGGAGTTTGTCTATAGACAGCCCTCCCATTTTAAGAGATTTCTCATACACTTTTTCAGCTCCAGGAGTTTAATAACTTGGGGTAGACAGCAGCACCAGCGTGAGTTTTTCTTCAGTCCAGTGATGTTATTTATCAGAAAGGTGCTGACCTGCTGCCCATTCCACAGTGCCACCACCCCTGGGCAGTCACCAGGCTGCTGAAAGAGTTTTCATAATTCCCTTTCTTAGCCTGATGAGCTTCGTGAGCTTAGATTACACTTCTGGTCAGGGAGAAAGGAAGGAAGACTGCTTCTGCGGCCCATGGAATAGTCAAAAACCAATCACTAGGACAGTTGACAAGACAAATTCTTTTCCCCTGCAATAAGGAAAGGCTGAAACACTGGAAGTGCCATGACCTATTATGGCAACAGCTCCTGGACCTGCACTACCTTCCCTTGCTGGATCCAGAGCAGCACGGCTATGGAAGCCACTACCCTAACTCGTCACATCTTGCCTCTGCACATTCCGGAGATGGCAGCATGATTACATCTTTGCTGAAGAAGAGCCCTTCGCTCCCAGCCTCCCAAACACACCCTAAACAATGTGTTTTTCCAGTACCACACGCCTCCCAGTGTTTTACTGCTGTACTTAGCAATGGATTTAGCTCTTGCAACAACAAATGCTAAGCTCTTCTGCAATCATCACTAGAAAGGCCGACGAACTACTCAAAGAAAAATGAACCTCTGGCAAAGGGAAGAAAATGATGCACTTGCAACTGGAGCCAGGGCAGCCTAAGCATCACAGAGCACTTAGGTTTATACTGCACTCCGAATGCTACAGCGCTGGGATAACATTGGTGGTGCTTTAACAAAGACACTTAAGTAGCAATTAAAAGGAGTTTATTTGGATAATAATGAGCACGTTATGGGATTGGTGATTATGCTCCCATTAGCACTTCCCTCCTTTCTTGTGGGGGTGTAGAAAAGCACACACGTTCACCACCTGGCCAGAATCATTTTTAGTAGCCAGCCAGCTACACAGATTTTTCAGAACTCCCTTCTGTATCATTTTGGATGAGTACAGTCCACAGTTTCACAAAGTTTTGGGGTACATCTATTAAACTAAATAAACACCAGCTATATACTTCAGCAGCAAAAAGGTTTTGCATTGTTAATGATAATACAGAACACTGCCTTACGTGGCAGTGTATGAGCAGTGTACTACGTGCCCAAGGTGACTCTGGGTGTAGTTACTCTGTTAGAGTGCTGTGTTACAAAGTACAATACTACTCACCCTATTTCAGATCTGAAAGTGTTTGAGAATGGATTCCTTAGCGAATGCTAACTGCACTGCTCGGTCCTGAGCTCAGTCCTGAAGTGTGCTGAGCTTTGCAGAGAAAGGCAGCATGAATGCATTCCACCTTTTTTTCCAATACTGGCATGATTTTAAAAAACCTGTAGAAACACTGTCCATCTGCCCATGTTAGAGTTCAAGTGGAAAAAATAATCTCCTAGCAAAGAACAAGAATGGATACAAATACAGATTCTGCACTGCAATTAATTTTACAGACTCTAGGAGGAAGAAAAAAACCCAAACTTTTAGCCCCATGCCTTAATTTATTTTTAAACAAGACAGATCACAGCTAGAGAAACTGCAATGTGCACAGCAGAGACCCCATACTAAGGATCCAATACCTTCAGCATTTCTTCTTGTTATTATCAGTAATAATTCTGAGGGTTTTCCTTTCTCCTTGGACATTTGCTAATGCTGATCTTGCTTTACCTCTTCTTCCTGATGCTTCGTGCTGTGCTGAGAAATGGACAGCACAGGTACATAAAGCAGGNGCCAGCCAGCTACACAGATTTTTCAGAACTCCCTTCTGTATCATTTTGGATGAGTACAGTCCACAGTTTCACAAAGTTTTGGGGTACATCTATTAAACTAAATAAATACTAGCTATATACTACTCTGGGTGTAGTTACTCTGTTAGAGTGCTGTGTTACAAAGTACAATACTACTCACCCTATTTCAGATCTGAAAGTGTTTGAGAATGGATTCCTTAGCGAATGCTAACTGCACTGCTCGGTCCTGAGCTCAGTCCTGAAGTGTGCTGAGCTTTGCAGAGAAAGGCAGCATGAATGCATTCCACCTTTTTTTCCAATACTGGCATGATTTTAAAAAACCTGTAGAAACACTGTCCATCTGCCCATGTTAGAGTTCAAGTGGAAAAAATAATCTCCTAGCAAAGAACAAGAATGGATACAAATACAGATTCTGCACTGCAATTAATTTTACAGACTCTAGGAGGAAGAAAAAAACCCAAACTTTTAGCCCCATGCCTTAATTTATTTTTAAACAAGACAGATCACAGCTAGAGAAACTGCAATGTGCACAGCAGAGACCCCATACTAAGGATCCAATACCTTCAGCATTTCTTCTTGTTATTATCAGTAATAATTCTGAGGGTTTTCCTTTCTCCTTGGACATTTGCTAATGCTGATCTTGCTTTACCTCTTCTTCCTGATGCTTCGTGCTGTGCTGAGAAATGGACAGCACAGGTACATAAAGCAGGTTCACTGGAATCTGACTTGGTGGTTACAGGTAGCTAGGAGTTCTGCAGCTAGGCTTTGCTGAGGAGAGGGAAAGGAAACAAATCTTTAAACCCTGCTGTACAATTGTGACAAAGAAAGCAAGTACAGTTAATGGTTATCTCCTCCTCATTTGACAAGGCAAGCTTAAATCCAGACTTCTTTGCTGAATAGCAAAGGAGTCTAAATCAAGTATGCTCACAAAAAATTACCCATTTAGGCTATGCAAATACCAAGCCTGTTTTAAAGGTGGCATGAAATCACAAGCCAAATCATCTACAAACTTGACCTGGTAGCTCTATGGCCACTCTAGAATAATGCAAACCCACCCCTGGGCACAGAGAGGGGTGAACTGTGCCTTGCCACACGGTGCACATGCCACTCGGCACAACTTGGGGCTTCCTAAGCACAGGATCTGACTGTTTTGTTCTTGAAGCTGTGCTTCTATAAAGAGCTACTATGGGCTCTAATTAGCCCAGTGCACTGAACACTACTTCAGCCTGAATACGGGAGAACTGTAACTGAAGCCTGTTGTGTGTGGCTGTTCAACTTCTTCATGGTAACACATTCACAGGTTACGCATGAGGACAGAGAAAACAAACTAGATAATACTCACTTCAGAGAAGAGGTGACTAGAGGGGCGTACAGTGTGTGCCAGACAAACATCCTGAATAGCATGGAGGGGAAAAACAAACAAAATATCCCACCAGAGAACAATTCTTTTCTACTACTTAAAATACAAAAGGCTTTATATCAAATTTCCAGAATTTAAAAGAGACAAATAAAATCCTTTTTCATGCTGCCTGTGAAACTTGTGTAAAGCTATGAAACACTTAGCCAGAGGATGCTGTGGAGGCCAGGACACCTTCCCAGCTGCCCCTGGCTCTAAGGCAGCAGCACTAATGCAACACAGCAGGTCCACAAAGCACAGGCAGAGGCTGTGCCAATGGCCAAGGGAAGCCATTTCATGGTGAAGGGAACAGGAATGGGGACGCTGCTGTAGGGCACCCTCCCAGACCCCCAAGTGGTGGCTGTGGGATTTCCTGATCTGTGGGTGCTCTCTCTGCATTTCACAACACCCTATGAGCATGAGCCCAAACATTTCAACCCAGTAGACATTACTCCTACTTACAACTTCCCAGCAGAGGGATTGTTTAACTACGTTACACAAAATACCTCTCTTCTTGTTTTCAGCCTGCCATCTTATACTACATTCCATGTTCTCTGGGTCTGACCTTACTTCTGGTTTCCCCTTCCCCCACTACTTGCAGTTTCTGGACTTGGAGCACATCTTTCCTCGGTGCTCCATGACACTAGGGTTGGACAGAGGTTTCCTAGTCTATTGAGTCAGTACTGTTACAGTGGCCATTTCATACCTATTGTGATCTTCATTTTCCTCGTTGGAACTTCTTCTCCTATCCCTTTTTAAGATGGGGGAGGAAAGCAAGGCTGCTAACCAGGCTGCACTCTGTTCAAGATGCAGAAGCACGGTGAATTTACACAAAGCAGATTATTATTCTCCATTCACTTCCAAAGTCAAAGCACTGAATGGCAGAAGATTCCATCGGGAGTGGTTGAAAGGCAGGGAGGCAGCCTGGCCAGGCTCAGGCACCCTCAGGCTGAGCACAGCAGGGAAGGGAACCAGCCATACCTCCCCTGCCCTACCCTTTCAGGTAAGCAGCTGCTACTGACAGACCTCAAGACACCAAGTTAAACATTTTTCTCTCAATGCAGGGTGGTTAACCGTATGCAAATATGCAGCTTCCATATGAAGCTTTTTAACATTGACACTGAAAACCCGTTACCAGCCTAAAGGTGGAAGAATAAATAGTAATAAAATCCAATGTTCCTGACTGAGAACAGTTTTGCACTGTCTATAAACTTTTTGTAGCAAAAGAAAGCCTATTGCAGAACTGTTTAGCACCCTGCATCCAAAACAAGAGCGCACCCACGTCGTGCTTTTTGCTCCTCTTCAAGACAACTGCTGAAAAGCATGCAGGTGGTGTGGGGCAGGGAGACAGATCAGACCCAGGCTCCCCACGCAGCCCTACACCCACGGGTGATGGCTTCTTCCAGCCCAGCATCGGTGCTCCCGACAGCTTCCTCCTCTGCCGAGCTGTCACGCCAGGACAGTGGCTGCAGCAGTAAAGCTCAGAGCTCAGCCCATTAGCTGGGCCTGGCCAGCACGGATAAATCCTAACCTCACGTCAGGGTCGCTTTTACAAGTAAGTCCAGGTTAACTGTGGGGAAAACAACAACAATTGAGCCAGTTGAGGTTTGGGGGTTTTTCTGCTAAGTCCTTTCTGTGAAGTGCCAGACTTGTACCTGTGCAAGCCCTGCTAACAGAGGAACAGTTTCTGTTTCCTCACGGCGACAGAAGCAGAGCCACTGCAAAATCATTATTTTCTATCAAAATGCTGTACACTTCAAGCATAGTGGTAAACTATGATTTTAAGAGACTCCTACTCAAAGGTTGTTACTTAGTAAGCCAAATCTTCCAACCTCACCCATTAGCATTGTCCCAAAAACGTGTGACTAAGCCAAAGAGGGTAAGCAGAGAATGGCCACAGGAGGGACAAGGGCCCAGCTGGGACTGTGGACCTGGTGGAGTCCCAGGCTCTGAACAGCAGAAGGCTCAGTGCTGGTGCCCCAGGGAGCAGGGACTGTGGGGTGGTTTACTCCATCCTGCTTCCACTGGGCACAGAAACCCCCTTCCCTACAGAGTAAGTGTCCCCATTTTGACTACAGCCCCCACAAAGACTTTGGGGTGGACACTTCCAAGGACCCACAGCCATTACTTTCTAGCCAGCCTTAATTTACTACATCATCTGCCAGGTGGCTGCTCTGCCTTCTCCTACTTCGTAGCACCAACACTAGCAACCATTAAGATAATTTTAAGTGTCTTAACAGAGGACTGAGCGAAGAGTCTTCCTCAGTTTCTACAACAGAGCCATCAGGTCCCAGACCTGCATTCACTTTTAAATAAGACATACCTCTACCTTCTGTTTCCAGCCTGACAGTAACCCTTCTAGCCCCCCCAAGTATTGACACAGGGAAACAACTATTGAGGCTCTGAGGAAGAGCTGATTATTGTTGTAACACGTTCTGAAGATCAGCTTTGGAGATGTAAGCTACTGCATTGAAATCACCAAAATTAGCACTAAACTGTGTGAATTATTTAATACTGTCTACATGAAGAACAACTCTCTTCAAATAAAGAGCACAGCTGAAATACTGGTTTATATAGAAAACATACAGAATCCTGGGTGTCAGCTACCATCATTTATTCCTAAAATTCCTAAAAGAATGCAGAAGGAAGTTTTCTAATCCTCTGATAAACTTGTCAGTAGATTACCCGATTTTTTTTTTTTTTTGGGTCAGCATTTTTTTTTTATAATTAAAACAAAAGAAAACTTTTATTAAGTGGGGGGAAGCTTTTCCTCTTTAACTATTCAGTGTTAAGAAGCCAAGGAGTTATTCTGGGGCAAAACAGCTGCTATGGGAGCACGTAGCCAAGCTTACAGAATTTCTGATTAACTAATAACTTAAGCAAACACAATCAGAAATGAAGCTGTGCTTTGTAATCGAGAGAAAGCAACACACACACACAAAGACACCCTCACACACCCATTTCCAGGCTCACTTTCCTTTCCAAATCCTGATACAAATGCACAGAATCGATGAGGCAAAGAAACCACTGTGTACTCCACACCCACATTAGTTGAGAATAACTAAACTCAGATCTCCAAAATCAAGCTAATTGGAAAGCAAACAGGAATAAACCAGTATCTTCTGATAGAGACTGGGACACCTGTAAAGTTGCAATCAGATCAAAAACTCCTCTTAATCCTATACAGAGCTTCCTGAACCATGTACGGTCACATCTGCAGCTGCAAACTTCCAAATGACGTGGTTTATGCAAATCATGCAAACAATTATTTTAGAAACAGAAAATTAAGAGACACGTTCACGAAATGAGGCAGAGCACCTCTGTCATTTAGATTTCATCTTGCAGTGCAACCAAGTGGATGAAGGGTGGAAGAATGATGCTTTGGGTGGAGTTTATTTTATATGCCGGGTCTCCTGCATGTTTCATAAATGCCCTGATGTGTCACGACCCCAAATAGCCATCCAAATTAGTTTTTCCCTGGAAAGGGAGACAAAACAAGTTGGTCAAAATTATTCTCCTTTTTCTTTGGAAATCCCTTTACCTCACATGTGGCAGCAGTTATAACTAGCACATTTCTGAGCAAAAATACCTTACATTCTGAAAAGGAATTCACTGCTCACATGCTTGTTGTATATTTACTTGCTTATTTATTACATATTATACTTTTTGTTTCATGAGCCAAATCCTCAGACAGTGTTTCAATAGCTTTCTGGCCAACTATTCTTAGAGCACAAAGGCAACAAAACAGACTTGAAAATGTGTTTTAGAACAGCTGACTACTGCATGTCACCCAGTGAATTACATCTTTCTTAGGCTCTGCAAAACACCCTAATTCCACAAATACACTCCCAATCCCAATATTCTATTCTTTCTGGCAGATCTTCCCAACTGCTTCTATTTTTGCTCTATTGCTAGCACCACTCATCTGAAGCAAATTTTGAGGACTTCCAAAATTAATGACTGCCTTCCTGCTTTGCCTCTGGCTAGAAGCTGGTACAAACATCACCACCGAATTAAGCTGCGTCTCAACTTCCAGATTCTGTTGATGATGAATGATTCTTCCTTTGGCTGAAGGAAACCCTAAGTCCCTCAAGTTTTCTCCCCACCCTTCATTTTTCTCTCTAATAATGTAGCATTTGTGGCCCGTGTCATCATCGGCCACCACAAACTCACACAGCTGGGACAGAAACCCTTGCTACTCAAAACTTCTCTCTAGCTAATCCATTCACATTTCCTGCTATAACTTTTATCCCACAAATACTCTCTGGGATTTCAGTTTACCCCTGGAATGTGCAAAAGCAGACTTTTAGTTTTTGTCAGTCCTCCCCACTACTGGATCCTCATCTCATTTCCTCTCTTTTTCCTGGACTACCTTTCCATGACTTTAAAAACACTGATAACAGTTTTCCTTGGAGGGGGTAAGCACAGGACCGTGTGTGTCAGTGGATCACAGGAGAGGAGAGAGAAATAAATCCAAACACAGAGGTACACCACAAACTATCCAGTATGCAGCTCCTGGCACTTCCTTGGTTTCAGAGCTTTTGTCACTGGTGGGTGGGTTAAATTCAATTCAGAATCCATAAGGATATTTCGCCTTTCAGGAGCAGAGAGGACATAATTTAAGAGATCTTGCTTAAGAACTAGAAATACATACAAAAAAGTTATCTGTGACTGGGGTGCATTATCTGGAGGTTTACCATCTAAAAGTCTCTCTTTTTTTAATACCTTGAACTGAGAGAATTGAAGCAGTGAGCTCCAGTTTAAACATCATTACAGTCAGGTCTTATCCAAACCTGAAAGGAGCTCCAGATGTTACTGGTCAAAGTCAAAATAACACCAGGATTTAAGAATTACTAGAGAGAGTAATAATTTAACTGCAACTGTTAACCATGCTGGAATACCTTTCCCCTTCTGGAAGGGTAAGTGTTCAGAAAAACCCCAAGATGCATGCCATGCCTTTGCAATAAAGAACAAGAAGAGAGAAAACAGACAACAAAACCAAAGACAAAACAGACTGGGACTGCAAGCAGGGTTCTTTTGCTGGAGGTGATCAGGGAGAAGGAAGCTGCACTCCAGGACACAGCACTCGGACCAGCCAAAGAACCAATCCTTTGATACAATATTCAGTTATTTCACCTACAAAAAGGAGGTGCCTCCAAGTGAGTGGCAATGTGTCGTGTTTATCAGGGTGGTAACACAATACTTGCAGACTTTTAACAGCTAAGCAACACAGAAGGAAATTTATCTGTGCACGTGTAACATGAGAGTCTTTACCTGTTTAAGCTTGTTCACAAACCCCAGCAGACACAATACCTTGTCTAGATTTTTCCCTACCAGATGCACATACACACTATTACATCCTTTGGCCATAAAAATGTTAAAATAAAGATACACGTTTGGATTTGCTCTAATTCATATGACCAAATTCAGGTGTTTTAAGTTCCCTGTGGATGTTTTACCATTCGTGCACTTTCAGCACGCTTTCTATGATCAAAGAAAGCCCCTAAGAGCAAAAAGACAGACAAGGGACAGGGTGAGTAGATGTCTCTCTCACTTTGCCTTGGACAGTCTGGAAAACAAGAGGCTTCAGATGATAACCTGTGGGATGCTAGAGATCTCTGGAACTGTATTAGAGAACTTCTATCAAGCTGCAGAATCTCCCTACACTCCCCTTCTCCAAGGCAAGGTCCTGGGACTTGACCCAGGCACAACTGTATGGCAGGAGAGATAAAGGCCACCACAAGGACCAGGCTGCATGCATGGTAGAAATGTTACCCCTGCTACTGCAGGGCTGGCACAATCCAAGACAAAAAAGGCTGTAAATGTAACAATTTCAATGCCAACAGTGCTTATTCCATAACACTTCATACAATTCAGTATTCTTGAAGAGTCTGAGCACACTTCAAATCCCTGTGACCTTCCTTCTCAGGAACAGGGATTCTGAACTCACCCTGCTGAGCTCTACAGGAAACAGCCACTGAATGTTGAGCTCCAGTTACTTGGA
The DNA here is from genome assembly GCA_013399075.1 of Chloroceryle aenea. Classification (NCBI taxonomy): domain Eukaryota; kingdom Metazoa; phylum Chordata; class Aves; order Coraciiformes; family Cerylidae; genus Chloroceryle; species Chloroceryle aenea. The sequence goes on from VWZY01010114.1 coordinate 1,345,018, forward strand.
AAAAAAGAAGGCTTATTCCAGATCCACCACTAAATGCACCCTCCAACTGTTTGCACACATACAAACTGGAACTCAAGACACTGGTGTCCAAAGCATTCTGGCAGAATTGTGGCAACCCTCTGCAGCTGAAGTCAAAACCTTGCATTAGTGATGAATCCCCGTTACGTGACAACAGTGCCTGGGCTGCACTGACTCCGTGGTACAACTACTGTTCTAGGAATACTTTTAGACCACCTTCTCCCATTCAGTTTTTTTAATGTGCAAATACGAATTACTTTCTAGAGGAGTGCAATTTGAGCACAAAAAAACCCTGCCGGACATGTACAGTTTCCATGTGACTTCTGTTAGCAATTTTAACAAGCATGAAAACAGTTAAAAGATTGGATCAAACAAGCTATAGCTTTCTCACTTTCTACTCCACGAGTGAGGGATATAATCAAGCCCAACAATATTGGTTTTATTTACAGTATTTTACTATTACTGATACTATTATTGCAATAGCCAATCTACAGGAATACTTTACATGAGATCAAGGAAACGACCCCTACACTTTAATTCCTTTACAAGTGTACTTGGCTTGGCCAGATCTCAGACCAAGAGCTATCCAGCAGCAGCCCAAGTGCCAGCAATTCAGTTTTTTAACACCCAGCAAGCCACATCTCTACTGCTGCACGTTCATAACCCTCACGATGCTTTATCTTAAGATTCAAACAGAAAAGAAAAACAGGAGACAAAAAGAATGGTTTAGGTAGTCAAGGATTTTCAAGACTAGTTTGCATTTTTTTGAGCTTTGTTTAGAAACTCTGAGAAAATCAGTGCAAACCACAGCATGTAGGGAGTGTAGATGGAAGAGCTGCTCCTGCCAGTGGTGTGTACAGCTGCCATCTGCACTGCTGCTCTTCAAACTTAGTACCAGCAGTAATGTGCATTTCAATACAGCTCGAACAACTTTAACTCTTACATTTGATTATCACTGCTTGAAAATCACATCTGAAAGGATTGGTAGAGCTCTGTGGAAAAGAGAAATTTTTCACCACTACAAGTGGCATAGCTGCAGTAATTTGTATTCTCTCCTACATCTTGTAACACTGCCAGTGGTTAAACAATCTGGGTAAGCCATAAACCAAACGACACAGGTATGTCCAGGTCCTGAACTATCATTAAAATATCATCTTAAAAATAGCTTTTGCTGCTGCTGAATATCACAGGGACTGTCTAAATTTTCTGCAGAGCATACATTCAACCACAACACATGACTTACAGTTACAGATCTCAGTGAGTGAACTGACACAGGAGAGAAATGCTGTGGGTTGGGGAAAGGCATCCCAGCTCCCAGAAAATTCATGCCCACCTCAATATAACCAAGTACACAGCTAGCTTCTGAATATAAACTGAACTTCTGAAGTTAGCACCTACCACTAGAAACTCAGTGTTACCTCGTGCCATTCCTTGCCTGGCAGGCAGTTAACATACCATCTACTTTATGGCAGCAGGGAAAAAGGACCCCTCTGGCCTCTCCTCTGCTCAGGTCCAGAAAGCATCTAGACAAAGCTGCAGTCAAGAGGGTGGCACTCTTCTCATCTGCTCATTGCTCCAGGTACTCTTCTGGAGTGGACTAGGGAAAAAAACCCACTCCTTTTGGAAGCAGTGATCTATTTTCAAAGCTTGTTCTTCCAAGGTACCCTTGGAACTCTGGTACTCTGCCGTTGGTGCACCCTCACCTAGGAACCCTGGTGGGATACAGCAGGCATCAAGCAGGCTTCTGCCATCCCCACGAGCAGCCACACAGCTCGTCACCCACTCCCCCAAGGAGAGTGCTGCCAGTAACAGGATGGTGGCCTGGCACACCATGTTGCTACGGGGGTGTGACACATCCATCCCCAGTGAAGAAGTTACTAAATTAACAACCCCTCCTCAAATTTCTGAGCATGATGGAGAAATCAGAAGTCCAACACTATCACCAAGAATCAGTTTATAACTCCAAGAGCTTAACTAGCTTTCACAGTACACAACTGTCCATATTTATGGAATGACCTATAAACACTCAGCAATTCCACTTAAAAAAAAATCTTACTTTAGAGAACACAAATATGTATTTAAAAAGTTGCATGCTGCCAAACCTTCAAATACTTTTAGTGTGCACCTATCCTTTGATTTCATAAAGCATGCATCTGAGGTGGTTAACATGCATTTCAAGGTATATTAAAAATGAGAGATCAAAAATTAACATTAGCCCAGTTAATCTTTGCCAATATTTTGCTCCAGCTACATTAAGTAGATCCTGCCTAGCTTGTTGGTTCTAAGCCAGTTTTATGTTCTTAAATCTAACCTTTGAACATGATGCTAATAGCAATAGGTGTATTTTAAGTTGCCTTTAAAATGACCAAAATTTCATGCATCTCCTCCTGGAAAATTTCCAAATTAGAAAGCAGGTCAACTCTGAAACTTTTTTTAACAGACCTGCTAAAACTTGTATGATCCAACCTCAATCCATAAGCCAGTGGATCCTGATTAAATTAGGACCATTACACTGGCCAGAGAGCATGGCTGATAGAAAAGCTGCTGTAAGCACCCACTCCAGGTCTGAATGCAAGCTGGAATTTTTCATCACTATGCTGAAAATATCAGAAGAAAATCTGGTCTGGACAGGCAGTTAAAACCTTCACAAATATGTTATGATTGAGGTAACTGAGATTTTAATAGGTACTTAAGTCAGGAAATAGTAACCCACTTGGTACAGGCGAGAAAGCTGAAGATCTTCAGATGTATCCTCGAGTTGGAAAATGCAAGAGACTATTTTTAGCTACAAGGAATACCCTTGTGGGGTGAAAAATAAAGTAACAGACAATCAGAAGCAGATCTGCAATGGGAACAACTTCATCTCCAGAAGTGGTTTGCATCTGAACAACATTCCATTTTTCTAATAGTATAACCACGTGTCTGCACTAAAAGCTCTGTAAGCCCAGATTTGATACTTACCTTGGAACTTTGCTACAGCCCTGCCCCATAATGCCCTCCTTGGGGAGACAGGCCCAGGTGTCAAATAAGGGTTTGGGGAAAGTTTACAAAACCAGGAAAAGTTATAGAATAACGGGCTAAGAGTTTTCTCTCCCTTCACCCTCCTCAGTCAAGCTGATCACTTGTTCATGAAGTCAAACAATAGAGCAGACCAGTGAAGTGTGCTAGGTTAAAAATAAACCCAAAATAGGGAAGTTAATTTAAATTCAGATCTCTTCATTCATCTCATTTACCACGTGCTCCCGCACAGTTGTGACAGTGCAAGTGAGGAGGCAAAAGAGAGGCACAGAGGTCAAGAAAAACCTGCTCTGGAAGATACATCTTCTCTGCAGCAGTGTTAGAATGAACTAGACACAAACTCTTATAAGCTCCTGTAAGCAAGGGGGAAAAAAATAGTCATCTGGTACAGTGAAGTTTAGTGCCCAGACCAAAATCCAGGACCTTCTCTGCAGCTTGTGCTCAGTTCTGGGTTAGACTCATGTTTGTTGCAGGCACTTTCTGCACAGCACAGCCACCTGACACCATACTAGTGGAGAGAGACTCCTTGGGTGTGGGAGATGTTTGACACCTCTGACTCCAGAGAGGTCTACGCACGCACCCCTGCTAACCACAAGCAGGCTTCCACTGTACAAATTTAGGCAAAACCAGGTAACAAAACAACCATTCATGAATAAAATGGGCCTTGGAGATGTGCTCTGTGTTGAATTTGGTGCTACTAGTAGGATTTGACTAGTGAAAGCATGTGTTTATGCATTTGGATTCATTAGGCATTGGGAAGGCTCCCATGGCTCATGTTCAGACCTTGACTATGCTGTTCTTCAAGTAATCAAGTACTTCTCTTAGATTTGACTTCAGTTTTCTTCTTCAAAGGTGCCACAAAGTATCTACATTTTGATTCATCTTCATTATTAGTCTGCAATAGGGATTTCTACAAACGCTTCTGGGGCGTGCATCACTTGTAAGAGAACCAAGAGATAAACACACTGAAGAGAACCTCTCGAGGCACCCTCTCTCACCACATTGTTGTTAACACCGCTCACTTCCTTGCACTGAGGGCTGATGAAAGGTCTTAAAGAATTATTTAGATTGTTTTCTTAATCCAGCAGAGAGGTCACTGACCAATAAAGCTGAAGTGTTTTTATTCCAAGTTGGAAAGCCTGAAGACAGATGCTGTGGTTCCACAGGCGTTTCTTTGCTGGCAGTGCCAGCACACCCAGCCCCCAGACCCATTCACACCTCTTCAGCCTGCTCCTCGCCAGAGCCAGGTCAGCATTCTGCCCAGCTGCAGGGACTGAGGAACCTCTGCCTGCACTGCACACTGCCAGCAAAGCAGAGGGGACAGAATGGGGCTGCTTATGAATGGGCTTCTGGCACAGGTGAAATGAGATCCATTTTAGTGCAACTTCCTAGTTATTTTTCCCTTAATCTGCAGGACTATCGATATCAGCAGAGGATTTCCCCAGCAGAGCTCCACTGGTACACAAAGGAGCTGAAGAGCTTTCCCTCCTTCAGAGGGAAACCACAAGAATCTTTCCTATAAGGACTCTAACCCCTCCCACACCAACTTGTTCCTACTTCAGGGCACATGCTGTAACCAAAGCATGAGCCTAGTGAATGAAACAGGTTAAAAGACCATGACAAATCTGATGAGAAGAAAGTATCTTAAAATCAATATGGAACTAAAGCAATATATTTGAAGGAAAGCAATTACAAAATCCTGTGGTTCATTTTTTAGAATAAACTACTTAAAATATTAGCAAGTTTTGATTTCTGGATGATTTTGGTTTAATTTTACAGCTGCTTATTTTTAGTTCCTCAACTGTAAGGACATTTGAAGAAGAAGGGGGGAAAAAAAAAAGAAAAAAAAAACAGAATAAATTCCCAACTTACTCTTATGGTTCCTACTTTTTACTTCTTTTGTAGCAAGATGGAAATACTGCAAAGTGTTACTCTAATTCTTAAAGGGACTAATTTTTGGCATGGGATTGAAGTCCAAGAATTATCTGAAACTGTCAGACTGAAACAGAGGAGATAAAAAACACAGGAGGAGAAAGGAAAGCTGAAGAAAACTGTGAAACCCCACTGATGTCATTGTTACAAGCAAGGAGGGTTTTACATGTGGCTTGTGACCCACTGTTTAATTCATATAATTTACAGACACATCTGCATTCTCTGTGCTCAAACTTCAAACATATCTACTGTTCTCCAGAAATTAGGTTGACCCCTTCATATTATTATGCAACTAACACTTAACCAGGTGAAAAACTCTTTAGGAGAGGTCAGTTCCTTGCTACTCCCCCAGAAGGAGCCTTAGCTCCTTGGTTTGATTTAATGGATGATAAAAGAGGGTTCGAGCAGCCTCTGCTTAAGCAGATTTCCTTTAAGAAAACAGTACATCTCACATTGTGGTAGGACTTGAAGCCTGTACACCCATGTACCAACATCCGAGTGAGTGCCTGGTCAGCTCTAGCACCTGGAACAGAAGCAAACCATCCATTCATCCAAATAGAATAGCTAAGACATGCTGTGAGGGCAAACGTCTGTCTAAAAATTGTTACCCAATTAAGGTTACCACAAATGTTCTGCTAATCCATAACTAGGCCATATTTCATGCCTACTAACCAGCAACCAGCTGCATCAGGAGAGCTGCCTGGCTTTACAAGCAGGAAGGGAGAAACTATGTTCTTCTGCACCTCCAAAGGGATCTCTTCTTGAAAAAAAGAAAACACAACCAAATAGGTGATGCAGAAACCACCATGCCCCTGTACTAGGGCTGCTAACTCTGTCTTGATTGCCTAAAACAAAATGTGGTTTTAGATGTGTGGGTGGGAAGAGAAAAATCACTCCCCAAACACTTCTTAATGTATCTTTATTCTGTTCCAATAATCAGAGACTATCAAGCAAGGAAATGCAACAGGTTACTGTCCAAAATATGCAGAGTACAAAGTGCAATTTGTCAGGGACACTCTTTAGAGGGGCTGGGGAAGCCTAGGAGCACCAGACTGGTAATGGTCCCTGCCAGAGTTGATGGATAAAAGAGTGATGCATGGAAATACAGACAGCAGACACAGGGTGACTGACTTTTCTGCTCTTAAGACCTCCAAACCAGAACGTTCATATTGCCACAAGCCACAATCCTCCACTGCTGCTCAGCAGGAGAACTGTAGAACATGTGCAAGTTTAGAACACCTCCTCAAAAGTCCTCACCTGGCTAGTCACAGAATAATGTGTTGCTCTTACACTAGGAAATCTGTTTCTTTATGTAAATATTTTCCCTTCCCTCCAATAATGTTTGATATATATCAACTCATTTATTAACTTACATATCACAGGTGTCAAGTCTGTACAGTTTAAATCCACAATTATCCATTTTATGATATAAATTTACATCACTAATCCCTGATCTGTTTAACAGTGAAAATATGAACCCACTGAGATAAATTTGGAGTTTAAAACCTTTCCAAGTTTTAATAGGCATTTGCACCCTCATACTTCTGTCAAAGCTTCCATCAAAGTTCTGCTGAACAATGTAAGTGATGTTAGAAAATAATTCACCAAAACATATGGGAAGGAAAATCTCTATTGTGGAAACACAATCATTCCTTTTTATAAACACAGCTCAACAGAAATGAATGCAATTGTTACACTGGTGTAAACAAACAAACACACACCACCACAAAACCCCACCACAGACACAGTTGTAGATGCTGTATTTTTAAAGGACATCCTTACAGTTGCACCTTGTGAAACCACCAGGTGACTAAGCTCAGGGCTATGGTGAACACCAGTGACACTCTTACACATCCTTTCCTACTGACACTAGGAAAAGGGAAATTACAAAAAATGATCTTAAGAATTTTCACAGATTTCTGCATGTAAAGCAAGTCCTGCTGGAGTCCATTCAGGCCCTTAACACACAAAATAGAAAGCTCCAGCTTGTTTTCCAGGACTTTTATGATGTTTCCTAAGAAAGGTGTGTGACTGTATTAATAAAAACCAAAACACTCATCACCTCTCCTGGGCTGCAAAACACTGCAGTACTGCTTAAATATATATATAATATTTTGAACTTTCTTATCATAGGATATTCCAGCTCGATATCCACCTTGGCTTCCTCTGACTTGCAATATGCTATGGAGTGGAAGGTGAGGTGCTGCTTTCAATGTGCAAAAGCCCAAGGTGCTCAGGACACCTGGAAGACCAGCTCCACATACAGAATACATGCAGGAGCAAGCAGAGGTAGCAGTGTTTCCTCTTCCTCTCTTTAAAGAGGAAGGTCCTGGCACACCTTCTCTGAGTGGCATCGCTCTGGAGTTTTCTTTACAGCTGCAGCCAGGGAGAACAAGTTCAGGTCTGCAGACACTGAGCATCCTGTTCTCCTAAGATGCTACAAAGCATCAAGGTTTTGTTCAAATCTTCACTATTAAAGGGGTCACAAATGACTTGTTTTGGTCATGTTTAAAACAGCAATTGGAAACATAAACTGAGATACACGGTATTGATTACATCACAGAATTTTAGTTTTATCAAATTTACCATTTAGTTTCAGTCTCCATAATTCTATGGTATTTTGCTTAACAAATATGCACAAGCTGTGTTATTCTAGGTGCATATTAAGTCCAATATAGAACAGTTTTCAATGTGTTTTTATATCTTGAAAAGACTCTTGAGGATTCCCAGGCACTGTGGTAAGGGACTAACACTGTCTTCCCCAAGCTGCAAATATTAAGTACAGTTTCAGTGTTCTCAAAACCTGCCTACTAATTTCCAGAAGCTTTATTATTTCTAATGGACAAAATTTCTGCTTCTAGTGAAACCAGGCAAATACAACTCGGAATTAAACTTTCTTTACAAGCTGACCATTCTTCATTCTGCTGGTAACTCATTCAACCTCCTTTCAGTGTTTCTAAACTTACAGAGCTTGTTGTACTACAATGGGTAAGCCAAGACGGGAAGGAAAAAAACAACAAACACCACAATAAACAAACAACAACAAAATTTTAGTAGAAAACAGTAAAATGTGAAGTCTAAGCCTGCACAGATACATTATGCTATAGCCACTGTCACTAAGTGCACTTTTACTCTTTTTGCTAGTACACTGGTGGTGTTTCAAACTGAAACACTAAACCCATTGCAGCAAAATACATTAAGTGATCAATACAAACCAAAAGTTTCCGAAAACAATACTGCATGTTTAATAACTTGACCAATAAAACAGCCAGTCTCCAGTCCCCACTCTGCTTGCCAAGCCAGTTTAGAGTAACTCTTAATCGTGGTGCTGGTAATATCAACTGGCACGTAGAAGATTTTATATACATTAATATACAGATGTATTTGAGGGGGAAAGGCACACTTGCTGTGCATTACTTGTACTGCAAGCCACCCAAGCCACTCCTGCACAGTCAACATTCTACAGCCAGGGGACACAAAGTTAAAGCAACTGATCTGAGATAGCTCAAAGCACAAGTGAAAGCAAATAATGCCTTATTTTAAATTTATTAGCATTTAAGAAAAAAATGTATGCTTCACAAGCTCTAAACGAGTTCATTTTCACCCTTACCCCAAATATCAGATGATGTCATGCAAGATGTACTGGCTAAACTGGTTTAGCTGCTACAGGCTGGATGCACTGTTTAGATTTTCTTGTGATAAATTATTCTGCAGCAAACGATTCAGTTAAACAACTATCTCCATCTGCTTTTTAAAATCTGGGCTGATATTACTTCTATACACACAGCTAGCAACTCAGTAGTGACAGGGAGCAGATTTTACTTTTCATCTGAATTCAATCAATAGCACGGGACAACAGGACTGGAGTAAGGAACTCTGATAGATACAGTTCATCCTGAATAGCATGCCATCTACACTTCCCTCCAAATTCTACACACATTTTCCACTATTCCAGTATTTCCACCTAGCCTTCACAGAAAGGTTACTAAATCTGACACGCTAGTGAGCACCTAGCTCATCAAGAAGGCACAGAAGAAACTCCAGATACAGTTAACACTCTTCAGTAGTCACTGATGCCACCTCCTTGGTCAGCACGAGGCAGCTATCTGAGGGCAATGCACATCTTTTCCCAAGGCATGCTGCTTCCAGAAGTACTAAACATTATCATCACTGGGCACGAGAGGCCGGGCCTGATTCTTCACTCTAGGTATAACCTCAGGATTAACTTAACTTTGCTTGTTGTCTGCTGCCTCAGCTTTTTTGTCTCCCCTCACTCGAGCATCATTGAAAAATGTCAAGGCTGGAGAGGGCAAGGGGCAAGAAGAACACATAAACAAGCAGACACCCACAGTCATATGATGAATTGAGTCTGTGTATTCTCCCCTCAAACATAAACCCTCGCTTCACCACTACTGGGCTATAAAAGCAATCTAGGAGACAGCAAAAGGTCTCAAGGAAAGTGAGGGATACAGGCCTCCAGGAGAAAGGCAAGAAAGCAGGCAAAAGAAGAAACGAGCAGTGCTATGTATGCAAATGATATTAAATTGCCATGAATTGAGAATACTAAAGATAAAATACAAGAAGGAAATAAGCATTTGGAAGACAGGAAAAAAAAAAGTTACATACTTGAGAGCAGTACCACAACAGAGTGGAACAGAGATCTAATAAATTCTGTCAGCAGTGAGCAGCAAACAGGACTGAACAGCAAGCAACACAAACTTTCAATTGCATGGGAACTGCAGGGAAGTGCAATTTTAAACTTTTCAAACACATGAAGAGTCAGGACAACTTTATTGTTTTTCCTTGTTCTCTGTATGTTGCATCATTTCACCTGGAACTCAAATCTCAACTTTAAATTGCCCTAACTAGGGAAAAACTTAAAAGATGCGTTGCCTGAGAGGCTGCAGAGGTGGCACAAGACTGTGACACTGTCTTGCTAAGCTTGTGCTGGCTACTTTGGAAAGAGACTCCCAGAACATGAAACACACCTACATATGGAACTACGGGCAGGGGCTGAACCCACAAAAAAAGCAGATTCAAACTACAGACAAGGGAAACTTGCAGTTATTAAGCTGCAAATAATACATGCCATGAAATAACTTTATGAAATATGTAACTATAGATTTGTATGAAGCCAAGTTCTTTGAAGTCCACACACATTTGTGTAAAGATGTTACAGATGAAGCGGATATAAAGTATCAGGACTTGGATTCAATTACACTTTATATAGCAACTCACTAGCAACTTACAGCCATCGGTCTTTGCATGATAAAGCAACCTACGTTCCCTGCTTACTGTAGAGAAAAAATGTTTGTTTTTCATTACATTTATTTATTTATTTTCACGCTGCCACTCTTTTGACCCAAAGGCAGCCAGAATCCCATGCTTTTACACAGCAAAGGGTGAGGGGTGCACACAAAATCCATGACTGGCGACAGAACTTGGCCAGGTAACTCCATCCATGCTACCTCAAGCAGCCCCCCTCATTCCTTTCCACCCCAATACCAAACCTTTACCACATTCATACAACACGAACGGGGCTGCAGGGCGAACCAAATTAAAAACCTAATCTACCTTTTAAACCCTCACTTTTTAATTTTGCTCATGTCACAGTCACGGGGAGCTGCACCAGCCCAACTGCTGGTGTGGCACATGGGGTGAAAACGAACAGCACCAAATGCTGTTTGTCCAACTGCACCCCTGGCCGGGGAGGTGGCTGCCGAGGGGACACCACCTCTGCTGACAGTCATTGTCAGTGTGGATTTTCTCTGGCAACTGCTGCCAAACCTCGGGAAGGCTGAAGCTGGTTACAAACAGCATCCACAGGTAACATAAAGCTGAATATGCAAAGGGTTGGTCGGTAACACCACAGCATTCTGAGTATCTCAAGTAGGTGAGTGTGTATCACACCTGGTCCCGCTGAACTGGTACCAGCCCTTGGCAAAGGCTGTCACTGCTGCTTTCCTTTAAGATGAAGAGATTAAGTGACTTTTCTTTCTAAAGGGAATGCTTTCCTCCCTCCTGAAGTCCAATAGCCTTGTCTAGTACTACTTTCATTTACACAGAGTGTCCAGAAGGTCATCATGAAAGATTAAATTAGTCATAAGAGAAGGGAGAAAAACAGGGACATGAGAGCAGACACTCAAAATACTGTATCTGATGTCACCCTGAAGTTTAATTCCACACTATATCTGAAATGGTTATTTCACTCATTGAAAATTGTTCAGCTAGTACAGCTGTACACACAGCCTCACATAATTCAAAATCAAGATGTGCAATTTTCCTCTGTGCATTCTTCACATACCTCCTAAATCTAACGTGATCACTCACTGAAGAATGGCATCCAACACTGCTCTGTGCATGCTGAAATTAAGTTAACTACATGTTACTAAGTATTTTCCTCACTGCTTGAAAGCATATCTCTCAGGAAAGCGCAAACACCCATACATTAAGATAATTAAGATTGTTTTACACTCTAAATTAATATACCCGTGATGTCAACTTCTAATAAAAAGTTAGCAATGATTTCTGCAACCTTGGAAACCGAACACATTTCTCAAGAATCTCCAAAGCTTACAGGTTTTTGGGGTTTGTTTTTGCATAAATGGACAATTTGTAAACTCTCACATATTAGCAAATTCATAACACCACCCAGAATCATCTGTGTGGGGCCTGACCGAGCTCAAGCAGATTCCTGCCATAACACTGTCTTCTCGGTGTCACTATGATGATTAGATTCAGACTCTTTCCTCACTCCTCCAATGGAGGTGGCCACCAGCACAAGGTTTCCATAACCATCAAAGGGACTTAAGTATTTTGGACTCCTGTATCCCCACTGACAAAGAGAATGCAATCCAGAGAAGTTCAGGACACCTTTAAATTGCATTAAAATGTTCAGCATGTCACACTGTGCCCAGCGTGATAGAGCATCAAGCTCATAAAATCCAAAATAAAACCATTAAATACAGTCAATATTCTACAGGACTTGAAAAAGATAGTGAGAAAAAGCAGACTGCTAAAAGCTATCAAACAGTATGCTGGAAACTAGAACCCACAAAATGTTAATATTTCTCTGCGTGCAAGCAAAGGTGAAGTATATTTTAAATCACTTTTTACCTATTTGTCACACGGCAGCTAAACACCGCTTTATTTTCCTAAAACAAAACCAAAATCGGTCCCTCTGAATGTAAGTAAGTGTTAGCTATTATTTTATGAAATATAGATTTATGTTTAAGAAAGCAAGGCTTTACATAATGACCTTCTAATCCCGACATGTAATCTCACAGCCACCGTGACAAACTTCCACTAGAACACCTTTGCTCTTCCTGATTTCCCTGGCTGTTATTTATCAGAAAGGTACATTTGCCAAGTCAATTATCGCGTTTCCAAGCAAAATATCTTATGTTGGTGAGTATTTGTGTCAGTGTTGATTAAAACGGTCGTAACAGAAGTCGCATCTTCACAGACAGGAATTCTCAACGCTATTTAGGTAGTTGGTGTTTTTGACCTCCAAGTCAAATCCCATCGGCACCAGCAGCATACCGTGGCTGCCCTTCCTTAGNCATTTGCCAAGTCAGTTATCGCGTTTCCAAGCAAAATATCTTATGTTGGTGAGTATTTGTGTCAGTGTTGATTAAAACGGTCGTAACAGAAGTCGCATCTTCACAGACAGGAATTCTCAACGCTATTTAGGTAGTTGGTGTTTTTGACCTCCAAGTCAAATCCCATCGGCACCAGCAGCATACCGTGGCTGCCCTTCCTTAGGGGACAAAATCCCGCCATACCTTTTCCCAAATAATTTAACACCGTTGAATTCAGACAGAAAGTGGGNGCCTCCTTTATGAAACCAGCGTAACTGCATGACGGTGCAGGATCCGGGCCGAGGGCTGTGCAGGCGCTACACATGGCCAGCGCTGCCCGCCGACCCCGCGCTAGGCCCGCCCGGCAGCGGGATCTGTAAATAACCCTCCGAGGAGGGTTAATTAAAAATGGCGAGCAGCGTGGCTGACTGCATACAATGAGCAGCCGGGCCGAGC
>VWZY01010114.1:1359340-1387722 GCA_013399075.1 Chloroceryle aenea
CCCTTCCCAACGCTGCGCTTCGGCCCTGGAGCCGGGGACGGCCACGCCGGGGGCACTGGCACTGGCCATGCCTAAGGCGGCCCCTGCCTGGGGCTCACCCCGTCCTCTGACAGGGCACTTCGCTGCCCCAAATCCCTGACATGCCATGCTTGTAGGGCATAGGCGGGTAAAGGATGTATTTGTATGACTTGTGGATAAATGAAAGAGAAATCTTCTGTCAACAGGACTGTTCCTCGGCTGGATGACGCTGTTTTTCATGAGCCTTATATAGAGGATGGATTCTGCAGTCCTTCCCAGGGAAGAGACCTGTTTTCCTGTGGTGGAAGAAGGCAGGCAAGCGGCTGAGTAAATAATGCCTGGCTGGACCACTTCGGGGTTAGAACAACGAAGGAAACAACTTCACTGAGAGATAAGAGTAGTTGGAAGGCTATGGAGAGATGCATTAAGCAGGCTGGTATTTACTTCGCGGTCCTGGGAAACGGGCAGCAGGACAGTCTCTGAAGGGAAGGGCTCAGGGTATGCAAAACTGGGCCCCCTGAAGGGGGTGAAAATGTACCCAAGCAGACAGTGCTGCTCTGACTGCAAGTGGATAAGTGAGCTGAAAGTTTATTTATTTTTCAAGTTTATAAAATGAGCAAATCAAAACCAGTCTGGGGGAGAAGTCCAACCTGTCTGGGCTCCAGCTGGCCCCTTCTCAGCAACATGGGAGGAGACTACAGGGGTGGACAGGAGGGGAAAATAATTTTCAGGTCTGAAGCCCTGCCTTAAGTGGGGCTAGAAAGAGGAAAAATAAGGGAAGTTGAGGATATTAGAAGGATGGTCAAGGTTTTTTTAAAGTTAGTTTGATAGTTTGCCTTCCAAAAAGTACCTTCTGACTCTCCCTCTCGTTCCTCTCTATTTGTAAAAGCTATTTTAAAGAAAAATTATTTACAAACCTGGAAAAGGTTTGTTGCTATTGACCCGGGCAACACCATGGCAAATCTTGCTAAACCCGTGTTTACATTATCTCAGCATAAGAGGGGAGTTAGGATAGAGGGTCTGACAGAGATTGATGATATCTTTAGTTTCTTAATGTCCTGAACTTTGAATTCCCCACTGCCTGTCTTTTCCTATAACTATGTCCCAGAACAATTGCTCTTCTCTTTCCTAATGACTTCCATTCCAACCTCCTAAATCATACACAGGTTTAAACTCATCCCTCCGTCCTCCCTCCAGTCCTCCCTCCAACAGGGAGGAGCAATACTGGATGAGCCAGTATGTCACAACAAGAAGGTGGCTACAGGTTATTACCTGATTTTTCAGCCAAGGACAGAGTTTGGGAGCAGGGAACAACCGAACAAAATAAATTCACTGCTACAAAGAATCGAGTCTCTGAAGTTAACCACTGGCAGATGCTATAGGCATTAAAACCATTCTTTTCTATACAAAAACTTGGCTGAACTTAGCTCATTTTAAGGCACTAACTTCCCAAAACTACCGAATTCTCCTGGTTTTGAGGAGAAGAAAGTGTAAAATGTATCTGTACAAACCCTTTGCTGTGGAGAGGGCGGTATGGAAGCGAGCAGCAGGAATTTTCCTGTGGGTAGCTGTACACAGGAATGCTGTATTGTCAGCTTGTGAAGGTGCCATAGCCCTGTCAGGCACTTGATTCCTGATTTAGGAGAACTTTATATTTCCAGCCTGGTGATGATACAGGCCGAGTACCTTATGTTTTGAAAAGACACAGGAAAACACATCAGTTGTAGTGGGTGAACGTAGCTGTGAGTAAAAACCAAAGGCTGAGAATTGATTGAGGTACTTATGGTTAAGAGGGAATAAATTTTACATATGTGTATATAATAATCTCCAATGCATTTCTGAAATAAGTAAATAGTAGATATTTTATGTCATCAGCCAGTGATGATTTGACTGTTTCTAGATGGGAAATAGAAATCTTATTCATTGCCAAGCCTAAGGTGAAGTGCAGATCTCAACATAGGCCAACATTTTACCCTAGCCATCTCAAGAACACTTCTGCTGGATATTTCTGGCCCACTGCTGCTTCCTCCTGAAACTTTCTGCCATTCACCTTCTCCAGTACAAGACACAAGAGCTCTGTCCTTTGAAGGAAAGGATACTCACCTTTTGTATGACCATCTGGCCAGATCATCGCTGCTGGCATTTCCAGCACTGATCTCCAATCTATAAATGCCTTCTCTTTTCTTAATCAATCTCTTTCTGCATTGCACACACCTCATCTTGAACAGCCACATCCTTCTGCACGTGATCCCCATCTACTGTAGTTCTAATGGCAAATTCTTTTTGCAGCAGATTGGGGCAAATCTGTGGCAAGGGTTACTGATATTAAAAAAAAAAGATCACAAGCTGGAGCGTGATGAATATAGCCTGTGTATCCATTCATACAGCTTTTGTTCTTGTCCTTCCTTTTCCCCTCCTTCCTTTCATTGCCTACACCCACTTACTGAATCTTGTCTAAATTTAGGCCCCTAGCCTGTCAACTAATCCAGTCCCTCTTGGCCCTTGTGCCCACACAGAGCACTGGGGAATCTGGTGAAGCTGCACCTGAGCAAAGGATTTTATCTTCCGGGTCTGGACCGTAGATCAGTGGGCAGAGGAGATCCATTCCTGGGTGCTCTCAGGGTCAAAATGGTTGTGGGCTGGCTGCAGCCGCCCAGCATTCCCTCCCCATTAGTCATGGTAATGAGAGATGAAGTTAAAGAGGTGCTATCGTCTTCAAAATGCCATTGAAGAAAAGGGTTACATTTTTTTCAGGGAGGCTCCTGAGCCACCCTGAAATTTAAAAATAAATCCAACTCAGGCTGTTTATTTTTAAAGCACTCACAAGCCAGTGTTCTTCTGCCTGTGTGCCAAACTGAGCCTTGAGGAAGCGGAGCAGGGCCCGTGTCTCCGGTGTCTTTCTGCCCTCCAGGTGGGAGATCCCAAACATTGTGGACCCAGGGAGGCTCACCCTGCCCTGTTGCTGACCCACACTAGGATACCTCCAACTCCAGCAGGGCCTGATGACCACCGCAGGGAAAACTATAGGAGGGAACCACAGAAAACTGCTGGAAGAGAGGAGGAGGAGGAGGATGCCTAGCCCATCCTCTGCCCCGAGAATTGATCAGCTAGGCCAGGAGAGTTTCTGCCCCCCTGCTTATCTCCTCCCTGCTCTTCGGCTGCTTCAGGAAATCTCACTGCACACTTGACTCCATTTGCTGTCCTGCCTTCAGCCTCAGAGGTGTCCTTTCCTGGACAGTCTCTACGCTTGCTTCCAGCACCACTGGTGCTCCGTAATGCGTGCAGTGGCCACGTCTATAATTAAGAACATTCATAGCCATTTAATGACAGAAGGGCTATTACACCAGCACACACCCTTAATAAGATGCACTAAACCAGCAAAACTGGGGCTGCTGCTTGTGCAGGTTACTGTCCTATGTTTCAGGGCGAATGTACATTACTGCAAACGTGCCTCTGTACTTGAGACACTGAGTTTGCAGTCATGGCACCATACCCACAGTTATGCCAGGCTGCCTTTCCCACTCAGGCAGCCTCTTCCGGACTCTGTTTTTCTCCTTTGTCCTACATCCACGATCAGTGCTGCTTGGTACTGCACGGATAAAAGTAGTTATAATATTTTTATTGCCAGATGCTCTCTGTTCCCTCAATCCCAGTCATTCTGATGCTTTGCCCCACTGCTAGTGCTGCCTGGCTTGCACTTGCTAAAGAGTTAGAGATGGAGACCTTATTTAGGGGGGCAAAGAACCAAATCCAGTGTCCCTGAAGCTCTGGATTAACGCAGCCACAAATCAGAGACCTTGCAGTTGAACCAGGTGATCAGTGGCTCCTGTGAACACCCTCAAGCTGAGTGTGGGGAAGAAAACAATCATGAGCCTCCTGCAGCACATGAGACAGGAAGGCAAAAGGCAGAAAATGTTGTAAAAGGCACAAAATTAAATGGAAAAAAAAATTCTTTGGCTGCAATGTATGTATTTGCTATAACAACTTGTTGCACAAGCAGTGGGATGGATGGAATTTCATGTCCTGTAAATGTATTTTCCACATTTTCTAACCCTCAACATCCTGTAATAACCCCAGACTTTCATGGCTTTTCTTTCCACAAAGTGACAAATAGCTCCAAATAACCGCAGTCTTTCTCTGAGCCGGGGCTGGACCAACGCCCATTGCAAGTCCCTCCCAGTTGAAACAATCCTGTGGTTCTTTAATGAGCCAGCAATTTCCACAAAGTTTGCAGGTATTTATTAGTTCAATCTTCTACCCCTTTGTCGCTTTTTGTTGAGAGTGACAGCCCAGCAGACACTGCAATAATCTAAGGTCTTTCCTCAGGAAAATTACAAAACCTTCTGGGATGTTTTCAATTCAGAGATCTTTGGTTTGATGTTTTCTCTTTAATTGTACAAACGTTATCATTTAAGGGGAGATATACATCATTTGACCTTAATAATAAAAGGTGATAAATCCATTACAACTGAATGCATCCCATCGTTCAAAGCTTTACATGGTTTAAAGTATATTTTTGACCAGTTTTTTAAGGCTACATCTTTCATATGACTTTCACCAGATTCAAGACATCTAATTTCAGAGCTATTAAAAAAAAAAAAAGAATTGATGAAGTTTAATTTTCACAATAAACCCAACCCTGTTTTGCTAAAAAGCTGCATGCTTACATATCAGCTGCTAGGTTGCTGTGATTTGCAACAGCCCTTTTTAAAATAAATGCCTTATTAGTAGCAGATAGGAATTGCCAGTGAGGAACTGGATGCCTGTTGTGCAGTATGTGCTGTTCTGGCAAAGCACTGTGACCTGCAGAGGTTCTCAAAATGCGTGTAATGTAGTGTTTGAATAATGTGTACATCTCCTCCTCTGCAAGGGAGGTGAGGTGTTTGAGATCACCATGTTTACAAACAGGCAGCAAAAGATGAAGTGAGGTGTCAGGGATCACAGGGCACACAGCAGCTAACTCGCTGTCAGTGCCACAGTGTGAGCTGTGTATAGATTAAAGACACGAGTGTGTGGTCTTTCTTAGGAAAAACAAACAAACAAAACAAAACAACAACAACAAACCAAAAAAACCCCCCAAACCAAAACACAAGCACCATCCAGCTGTGGAGGGTACCACAGAATTTCTGTGCCCTTTGCCCAGAGAGTTCTTGAAGACAACAAGAACAGCAACTTTTGGGTTAAGGTACCAGGCTGAGACTTGGGAGATGAGCCTTCAGTTTTTGGCTTTGTCCAGACCTCCTCTGTGACACCTCCACTGCAGAGCACCAGGTGCCTGATTCAGGAGATCACAACACACATTTGAGTTGAGTCTTGCTAACTAGAGGAGCTGTGTATCCATAAATGTAGCTCTCTGCTTGTCTGGTCACAGGAAAGGGTCACAGAGATGGTCAGGTACCAGCTCTGCCAGCTAAAATGTTTTCTGGTGTTGACTAGCTCTGCCAGGTGTTGGTGCTGCTAAGCAAATGGTTATGCAAACTGTTACATTCACGTGAAACTAACTACAGAACATAGCATGAAAACTCTGAGATTAAAAATTGGAGCCTTTTCTCCTCCTGAAATCACCTTCCTTTGGCTGGCTGCACATCAAATCCCACATGGATACTGAGTTTAGCGCTCGTGCGCCATGAAGGTGATGGCAACCTGTCCATCAGCCTGAGCCCTACAGTGCCATTGCCTGATCTCCTTCCTCAGGAAAAAAAAAATGTCCCTGTAAATCCTTTCCTTCTTTCAAGAGTCCACACTGATGATTACCTCCTCTCTGCCACCAATCCTTCTTCACCCTGGTGTTCACTTTATCCCGACTGTTTAGCAAACTGTAAAGAAAGGAGAGGGGCAGCCTAAGCATAGGTGATGCTGCTATGGCTTCAGCTAATCTGCATCTATCATATCAGAATAGTCTGCTGTATATTAAGGGGCAGCTTTCTGTTCAGTGTGGTGTTTGCAGTCTGGCAGAGTCCAGGACAAATGTAGGAACTGATCCTGCAATTTGATCAGGCAGTGAAGTCAGTGGAGTCTGCACGGGTGGATCGGATTCCAGTATTGGAGATTATTCCTGTGAACTGTTTAACATGCAAACCTCACAAAACCTGTCCTTGCAAATGATCGAATAAAACAATGCAACTGAGATCTGCAGTTGGCATTTTTACTTCCAGTTAATGTTACAGCATTGGCTGCATTGATCTATTTGTTGTAAGTGGTAGAGAAAAGATCCTGGAGAGGGAATAAATTAAAAGAAGTGAAACTAATAACAGGAAGAAACTTTTTAAGGATAACCTTTGGAAGATACACCTTTGGCTTGAGGTGAATATAACCAGGTCCTAGAACACACGACTCTCTATCACTTCCAGATGAGAGCCCTGGTCCTGCAGGGAGCTGTGCAGGCAGATCCAAGGACCGATGCAGTGCCTCTCAGTGTCTTGAGTTTTGATTTCAGGGCAGAAATTGCCAGTAAAATGAACAAAAGTATTTTTCCTGGGGTTTTCTGTTTGTTTGGGTTTGTTTTGGGTTTGTTTTTTTTTTGTAGTTGTTGTTTTGTTGGTTGGTGTTTGAAGCTGTTTTGTTGCGGTTTTGGGTTTTGTTTTTGGCATGTGTGTGTGAAAGGAATATAAGAATTATTAAGCTTCATTGTACCTTCAAGAAACTGCTGAAATGAAAGACCTTTGGCTTTTGATAAAGGTGTGACTGCTGAATCCTTCCCAGAGTAAGTTGTCTCCTAAACATTATTAGGAATTTGAGTGCAGTAAGAGGAAGAAGAAGTAGTTTGATTAGAAACCCTCTGATTGTTCAGATGTCAGCCGTATTGTCATTGTCATCCTCCTGGTTATCCTATGCCAGCTGCCAGCTAGCTAAGCTGGAGAGGTGAAAGTGCAAGCAAGCCAAAAACCCAGAACAGAATTTAAAAAGGTGTCTTCAGCTCTTTGTCATAAGAGCAGGAAGAAATAAATGAGATGCTTTTCTTTTTTCACTTCTCTTAAAGATACTTTTCAGAGACATATGTGAACAGAAGTGATTGCTACAGATATTTGAGTAGACTGAGAATTAATTGCTAGAAAAATGCTCCTACATGTGGGGTCTGAGGAGGAGGAGTTTCTCACCACAGCCATGCCAGAATTATGCAGAATGTTGTGGAGAGGAGGAAGATACCAATTAAAGTAACAGAAAGAGCAGGGCTGGGAGCCCGGAGATAAACATCTGGAAGGCTCCCTGGGGCAACTGCATTTGAAGACTTAAAAATAGGAAGGATGAATTTAACTGGGATCTTGAAATGGAACTGAAACTGGTTGAGTTGTTTGCCGGTGGAATCACATAATTGCACTTCTTCCTATTATCAGCAATAGTTTACATTCAGAGGAGTCCAGGAAGCTGGACTTTTAAAGAACATAGAAGGAGAACTGACAATAGAGTGTGGGAGGCAAGATGAGAGCATGAATTAACATTTCCACAGTGGTGAAGTCAAAGCCAAGTGTGGCATTCTGAGTACCTTTATGTGTTCTCAATATTTTGCAATGAATATTAAATATATTTAATACAAGCTGTTTCGTTATTTGAATATGAAACTCACTTAGACATTCAGTTGGTACTAACATCCCAGCTTAAAGCAGGCTGTCACTATTTCAGCGTGCCTTGCTTTCTTGGCAACCTTTCCTATGCCTGCTGTAGTGGAAGTCCAGTGGCCTTTCACTCAGGCTACATTTTGGCTGAGCTTGGTTTTTATCAAGAACAAATCATCTCATTCTTTGGAGAAAACTCGGGTGGGGGGGAAGGATCTTTTGTGCAGTTTTAGGTATATTGCATTTGAAATACTTCTGGTGCATGGTGCAGTTGGTAATTGTAGGGTGTGGGGAGGAAAGTGAATTATCAGTTTAGTTTTTCAGATATGCTATGCATGGAAAACCCTTGAACTGATCCATTTTAAAGACAGCACCTTGTCAGAATTCACTTCTTGGTCTGGGATCCTTAGGAAAAAGTAATTTTCAATAATTTTTGGCTTGGTCCTTGATGACTGCAGTAGCTGCATTAAGCAAAAAGCAGGATTCCTATGATCATCATTTGCCCTTTCCAACAAGCATATGTATATTTAATATCCCCCATCATTTCTCCTGGCTGTACCTGGGAAAGGAATTCCTTGCAGAATCATCCCTGCTCTGCTGATACTGAGGGCTGTTGCCTGGAGTGATACGATGCATGGAGGAACCTGCTTTGACACTTGATTTCCCTGGCTTCCTCAGAGGCTCCTTTTGGCAGCCTGCAGTTGTTGGTACTCATTGTACTGCTTGCTTCAGTGTTCAAAGTGCACTGATACTTTCAAGAAGTTTTTCTTTAATTGCTTAGTACACAGTATCTTGTACAAAAGTGTTAACTGTGTGCTTCTACCTGCTTAATAGGCTGACTTTTTCATGTTTCTATCCACAGGCTCAATAAACTGTCACCATCAAACTGGAGGATTCTGCCACAGGTTAGTTCATGGACTCATCTGAATGCTTTGGTCATGGCAGGAGAGAGGGATTCTTTATTAATAGAATTTCATGCTTCTGGGTAGCTTCAAGGAAATCAGTCCCAGAGGTCCTCCACAGCAGAAGCTGAAGGAGCAAAAGCCATCTTTCAACACAGACCAACCCCAAGAGGTTGGAATATTTAAAGATCTTGTCAGGAGCTTTCTATCAAAGGCAAATCTTTTACCTCTGGCCTCGGATCAGAACAAACAGAAGATTCTGAGTGATATTCAGCTGGGTTGCAAATCTGGGAAGACCTACAGCTGCAAGTGAAGAACTGACACTTTTATTTGATGATTCTTTGGTGATTTAGTCCATCAAAAGCCAAATATTAAAGCACCAAGAACTACATCCAAATAGTCAGGCTCCTTAGTGTCAGAATTACAGTGGCAATGTAGGACCTGATTCCCCAGAGAATCAAATGTTTCTGCCTTGGAGAGGAGTAAGGCTGAAGCCATAACCTCAGAGTGCTGGTTTTAATCTGCTGTCCCAAATCTGCTGGAGCTGGGTTAAGCATCAGATGGTGCACTGATGGAGAGGTTCTGGGCTATGTGACACGTACTAGAGGCCAGTTGGATTGTTGGCCTGATTTTGCTGGCTGTGGAGAACTTGGACATCCTGATAATCCATTTTTGAATCCTACCATGCAAAAGCTTGAGGACTGGCTGTCTAGAAATTCATGGGACATCCTTAATCCTCTTCTGCCCCAACAGAGGAGAAAGAAAAATGAAGCATTTGTACACACAGCATCAGGACAGGAGGGAAACGTGGAGGAATCACTGCTGGAAGGACCCTAGGTGGCTTTTAAAGGGGTTGCAAGAACAGCCACTGATTTTGAGGGGAGGGAGCTACATCTGAGTGTGGTGCTGGGAGGAGGTGGAAGCCCAGGCTTACCAGCTGTCTGAAGGGAAGGGAAATTCCAAGGGTAGGTGGAAGTCCTGGCAGGGAAGGGTGAAATAGCTCAGGTGGGGCTCTGAGCTCAGGGAAGCCCAGGCATGTACCAGATCCTGTGCCAGAGTGCAGCTCTGAAGAAGGACACAGTAGTTTGATGTGTAGATCATTTTACTGTATGGCACTGCAATAGTTCTCTGCCCCATAGTGCGTTTTGAAGCACTGCAAGGAAACTGCTGTTTCACAGGGAGACATGTGCAAACACGTGTGCCTTGTGCAATGCCTATGCTCCCACACTCATCCTCTCTTCTTTCTCTGTCACACACAACTCAGGTGCATTACTTTTCCTTACCCATTATTATTAAAATAAAAATAATAATAATAATAATTAAAAAATCCCTGTTTTGAGAAAAAAACCCAACATTTTGTAATTAGGGAGGATAGAACTTTCCAAAGGTTAATTCTTCAGAGCACTTTGAAAATTCCCACCAGAAAACATCCTATAAGGAATCTGGAGTGAGCCAAGACCGGCTCAGGGGTAATTTTTGGCATATGAGACTTCAAGGAAGACAAAATAGCAATAGCCTGTGTGAAGGAGAAAGGCCTATCAGCCCTCATGTTGTTGTTCTTCCTGTTCTGCTGGCTCCATCAGCACTCTGCTGGTTCCTGCCCAGAGGAGCTTCCTCATTCCTTCCCTGCTGCTTGTTAATCCACCTCTTTCCATTTCCAAAAGACAGAACGTGAAGCAGATCAATCAGTGAAATAAATCTTGTGTTTCCTAATGCCTAGCAAGTACTCCCAGAACCCACATGACAGCCCCCAGGATGGAGGATCCCTCTGGGACCCCCAGCCTGCACCAGAGGAGCAGGAGATGGCCAGACCCCGCAGCAGCAAGGCTGTCAGAGTGACACTAAGGGCAGCAAGGCTTTCTATGAATTTTTATGTAGAAAAATCTTATTTTATTTCTTTTCTTAGATTGATGTTGTGAGATTCTTCCCATTTTATTTATGGAGAGATTATTTGGCCTCATGATTAACTAACACAACAACCAATTACACGCATATTGTGGTAACTGGGAGTTTGTGTACAAAAAATTACCATAGAAATTATAAGAAATAGGCTCATCTGAGTAAACCAAGAGAGAGAAAGGCCAGCTATTAAAGCAGAAAGAGTGTAGACCATGTCTCACCACAGAGCTCTGTCACTAGACCACAGAGGTTATTTTTTAAGAAACACGTATGGTGACATTTAAAAAAAATAATAATAATTCTGCAATCTATTAGATGCTCATGTATAGCATTTATTGTATCAAACAATGACCCAAATTCTCCTTGGGGCCTGTAGTTGTTGCTAAATGCTTTTAATGTGCAACAGACACTTGAGTAGGATGTTCCAAAGGGAAGGTGTTTGTGTGGTTTCCCTGCAGCCAGCAGCTGCTGCTTGGGACAGGTCCTTAACCCTTACACTGAAGACAAAATGAAAAAGTTTAACTATTGAAGAGGTCCTGTAGGAACTGCTTCCAGGAGACAAAAGGCTTAAAATATCATTGGCTTTCCCGTTGGGAAGTTTGAATCTTACTTGAAGGACTGGATAGCCTTCAATCCAGCATGCAGAAAAATAGGTTAAGTGAAAGAAGCACAGAAGGATCTAAGTAACCTGTAGGCAATCACAGTTTGTCCCAGGGGAATTCTGTAGCAGAAAGGCAAAAACGATTCTGCAATATATCTGGAAATAAAAATCCACAAATTCAGACTACCTGTTCCCACTCACAGAATAATTTGCTATAAGGTTTATTGCCATTTTAGCACATTGATAAGCTGGAAGAAACACCAGCTAGTTCAAGAACAGAGGGGACTGGGGAGCAAGGTAAAGAAAATGAAGAGTTCTGTGATTTGTATCCCATTCTTTTAAAAAAGGTCAGCACCAAAACAACAATTGTAAGTCTAATTTTTCTTCATGGATTTAAAATCATTGTTGTACACCTAAGTTTACATTTAGTGCACATCCAGGGCTAAACTACAGTTGTTCTATCACCCACTCACCCCTCCCCAGCTGAGCGGAGACCCATGGGTTGGAATGAGATTTAATGAAATAACAAAACTAATATTAATACCAGTGCCAATATAAAGTATACGAAGTTATACTCATGCAGTTAACAGAAAGCTATCCTTGGGAACAGAATGGTGAGCAAGCCTCTCAAGGGATGAGGAAGAGAAGGCAGAGGAGGAGCAGGATCAGAAGGAACCTTCACCCTCAGCAAATCTCCCCCTTTATTCTGAGCATGAGGTTTCTGGTCTGGGATCCACCTGTAGCCGACTCAGGGCAGCTGCCCTGGCTGACTCCAAACTGCTACAGACCATGGCTGGACTGGGATTCTGTCCCAGCAGAACCAGCACAACCAACCAGGACAACACATCTGTGTAGCTCCACTGTTGCTGTTAACAACAATGAGAGAAGGAAAGGCAGTCTTTATAGCCACCAGAAATGTGCATATAAAATTAAGGTTAAAGAAAGATAATAAGAACTGATAATTTGAACCAAAAAAAATGACTTGAGTGTATGCTGTGAATATCCTGTTTTTTTCCCAGAGAGCACAGCCTGGAGCACGTTCCCAAGGAGGAGCACATACCCTGTCAGATCCTTTGCCAACAGCAGCTCAACCTGTGGGGAGAACAGAGGACAGCAGTGAGTGAAAGCACTCCCCCTCTTAGGGGGCTACAGGACAGTCTGATAACAACACAGTGCCAAAGGTAACATAGTCAACATGCTATAGGCTTTGCAGGTTGACTCCTGAGCTGCTGTGGGACTGGCCAGTTGGATGCAGTCGACAGGCGTGCGGCAGCGCAGTCCGCTGCAGGATTTGGGTCTGTTACGCACTGCAGTCTGCAGCTTGCAAACCTCAGGTGACACCACGTTCCCGTGGAAGCACAGTAAAGGGGAAAACAATGTGCCATAAACCACAGTCGTGTCAAGCCACCAGCATCAGGTGACTTTCCACACAGCTTTTACAAGGGCCATAAACCAGGCCCATATTGCCCACCTGTGCCACACGCTCAGAAGAAATACAGACATTTTGACTGCAAAGCAAGTCCTGGCCACTTGTCTTTTCATTTTATTTTACATATTTGCAAGTGATCTGTTCACTGAGAGCTTTAAAAGGGCGAGTTATGCTAGGGCTGGTGGAGCCCAGCTGTTGGGGGTGTTATTTTGGTGAGTGGAGGACAGAGGCTGCCCAAGTGTGCAGTGCTTGGGATGGACCAGGAGTGCTGGGAAAGCCTGTCTGCCTTCTGCCACCACACACACTCATCACGAATGGAGAAGGGCCACGGGAAGTCCGTTAGGTAAAAGATTGCCATTTAGCTTATAAAAGCAACGATGATCCCCAGGTTAGACACGTGGCATTACTTGGGATTGCCTGGGACAAAGCTCAGGCATGCCAATCTGCTTTTAACATCGAGGAGGTGCCCTCTGTGTTCATCCCTGTGTGTCTGTGCTGGGGTCAGGCTGTGCCCTACACAGTTTTTCTTTTTATTTTCCACAAAAGAAGCAAGAAGATTAGCTCCCAAATAAATACATCCAGAGTTCTGCTCCATGTGTCACTCTAACAAAGTGCTGCACAGGGGAGAAACTCACATCTCTTGCGTTAAGTGAGCTGCAAGAAGCATGCAACTGTGCTATCAGGTATCAGAGAATCTGCACAGGAGAAGATGCAGAAAATGAGTCTCATAATTTCTGCTGGTAGTAGACCATTGTTTATAAGCAACATTTCTTCCTTTTGTAGGGTATTTAGCCATAGCTGACAGTATTTTAACAAGATTCTTGTCTGTCTTCCCTTATTTCTCAATGGGTTGCCATGCTGAGAGAGCAAAGGAAGCAGCCTCCTCTGTTCCCTTCCCTCCTTCTCCCCCGGGGATCTCTCCCTCCCCAAACTGCAGGCAGATTGAGATGTCTGGCATCCAGAGAAGCGGGAAAACAAACAACTGTCTCACAATCCCAGTTCCACTTTTTGCCTTCTCTTGGAGACCAGCCTGGCTGAGCTCTAAGTCCACAGGCAGTGAGCTCTAGCACTGCTGGGCTGGGCTGGACCAGGATGCCACGGTGAATTCCGTGGATGTGAAGAGACACGTGCCTTCATGCTCTCATTCTGGCCCGTGTGAAGGAGGTTAGTCTTCTGAGAAACTGTCTGCTGCCTTAACTTTATAACGTTTTGTTTTTCTTCTTCCCTATTCTACAGGCTGCAACGTAGTGAATTAAGCAGTGTAAATAACGGCTGCCGATGTTTTTTCATCTTTCAATGGTTCAGATCAGGCAAGCAATCAAAGGGCAAGGCAGAGGCATGTCTTTTCATTGCCTGCTATAAACAATCAAACTCAGACTTTGCACCATGTAGAAGGCTGCATGGCTGCTATCGTATTACCATCCTGAGGCTGATTTATACAAACTGCCTCCTCAGCTCTGATTAGGCTTAAAAAACCACGGGCCTTATTGGGAGATGAAATTGCTGGAATCAAATGTTCAATAACACTTCTAATTATTCAGGTGCCTACTAGGAAATTTCTGGTTTAGGGAAGTTGTGTGCAGTTTAAGTGCTTTAGGAGGAAGGTGGTTAAGCAAATGAAGATGGGCTGCTTTTGGTCTTTGAAGAGGTTGTGTCTCTATTCTATACATGCTGTATATTCAGGAGCCCTAACTTTGGTCTGGTAAACTGCTGGAGGGACAGATAAATGTACTGCAATGTTTAGGTAGCATGCAAGGGGCTGCATCAGGTCCTTTTCATTTATTCTGTGGATGGAATATTTACAGCTAGTGAAATCCAAAGGGATATACATGTTCAGAGGTTGTGACTAGGACTACTTTAAGTGAATCTGCATGGCTCATACTTAACTGTAAAAAGACTTTTCTCTCAAAGCATATCATAAAAAGGGCACTATTTCTTCCACTCAACAAGTCGGAAACCACACAAGCCCTTGATCATAGACCTGTGTTCTGCCCCATGATATAAACCCCTCCTCCCTCAAAGATTTTCAAGGCAAAGTCTCCCTCCCTATTTATATGAAGAGCCAGATATACCTCGGTCTGAGAACACATGAACTCATGCCTGTTCAAATGGCAGTGCAGTCAGGTGGGGGACACAAGAATTCCACACTCTGGTGGAGGTTTAGCTCCTTAGAAAATCACTGCAAGCCATCAGGAAACAGCTGCCCCAAACTAAACTCCAAAAGGTGCAGTTTGCCACAGTTCAAACCCTGCCTTACTAGAAAACTACTACAAACGTGCTAACCTTTATCAGGCAGAAGTCCCTGCTGTACTGGATTCCCATGCGACTGAAAGCAGAGTCATCTGCAACAATGGGAGCTTTATTTATCCCGCACAATTGCTGCCAAAGCAGTCCTGGGACTTCCACGCAACCGCTGTGAATATGTTTGGAGCGGGATGTAGCTGGCAGAGCGCTGCAAAACTGCTGTCTCACCAGACTCGGGGCTGCTGCCTGCACTGACTGGCAATTTTTGTGCAGTGTTGCTGAGGAAATTTGAAAGCTTTTAGGAGACTGAAATGGCACGGTGCAATCTGCCCACCCTCGTAGAGATTCATGATTGCTCTACCCTCTAGAGGCAGTGGAGAGGATATAATTGCTGTTTGTTATGACAGCTGATGGAGATTTAGAGTAGGGACTGCGGTCTGTGCCCAGCCCTGCATCCCACACATACTCACAGCTCCCACTGACAGTGGGAATTTGAGGAGTAATGAGTAAGGACAAGAGTCAAGAGTAAAAGGGGAATAATTTTGCATTATCTTTCCGATGGCTTCCTGGACCACATAATGAGTTGGTTTGTTCTTTTCTTATTCCAAGGTAGAAGTAGATGTGTACCTGAGGAACAAGACTTTAAGCCTTTCCTTTGCCGGGGACATCCAGTGCTTTCAGATGTGCTTCACACAGCTTGGGAGCTGCAGCAGGGGAGTAATCTGTGGCCTTCTGCTGTCCTACTGAACTGGCCGTAATCCCGTTAGTCTGCCTAATACGACCTATTTCCCAGGACTGAGATTCATCCTGCTTTCATAGAAGGTGATAATGAGACTAATTCTGCTTTCCAGCATGTAGTACTCCTGAAAGAACAGTGATTTGTTGACAGGTCTGGAGCTGATACCAGAGAGGCAGCAGGACTGGTGAGTTCTCACCAGAGAGCAGGCTCGGCAGGTCAGGGCACTGACAGCATGGCCAAGGTCGTAAGGTTTAGGGAGCTGTGAGGATTTGGGGGCATCAAAGCAATAATATACCTGGAAAGCTCCTTGATTGCATCCCAGAAGATCGAGTCATTACAGCAGAAGGCCTTAAGCACTCAACATCCTACGAGGGCTTGGCATCCTTACAAGACATGTAAAAATACTTCGCGGCTTCACAGCCAGGAAAAGCTCTGGATCTTGTAAGGAGAATTTTCAAATCTTCACTGAAAGCAAAACAGCAGTAAGAATTTTAAAGAGCCTACCCTTTATTGTTATGCGAATGTGCCTGTTGTTTATGCAGTCTTCCTCAGTACTGGACCCTCCAGACCTGATCAGACCAGATCAGGATTGCATTTGGTGAACACAAAGAAATAGGGGACAGCAAAACAGCGTGGAAGGTATTCTCAGAAGTGATGTTGACCTTATTTCCTACTGGGCTGAAAAGAGAGAGGTAAGACGCAAGCATAAGATAAAAGGAAATTTTATATTAGCTGCTTACTTGAACTCCTTCCAGAGTAAGCCTTCTTGACAGCCAGCTTCCCAGCATCCGTGGTTCTGCTCTCAGGTAAACAAAACCTATGCCTTGTAGAAACCCCACTCAATTCTGCAGGTTGAATGTGGTTAATTAAAGGATTCTGAAGGCATATTTCTTTAACATATGACCCTGCATTTAAGGGAAACACACTTGGAATCTCTGGTACACAAGAGCAAATGTGGATGCCAGGAACATGCCAAACCTGAGAAGCAGTTTCTGATCTGTTAGCTTAAGAGAAAGGCTTCTATTGGGCTTCCAGTATTAAACCTGTACATGTTTTAAAAAGGTTCATATCAAAATGAGGGGATGTTGGTAAATGTTTCCCAGGAGGAGTCCTCCTAGGCTACTCTTAGGACTGGCTTGCAGACACCAGACAGAGCAGCAAGTATACTGAGAAATTCTCGTGGCAGATTTTGAAGCTGTTGACTTGGCTTTGGAGATACAAGCAGATCTTGATGACTGGTTGCAGTAAGTTTCCCAAGACAAGGCCTCTCACATCGTTAAGTGTACTGCACTCAAAGTCACAAGTAAGCTGGGGAGATATACAGGTAAACTTTGAGATGTACTTCCCAGGCAAGAGGAACTTGTCATAGATCCAGAATTAGAGCCCAGTATGGAGCCCAAAGTACTGCAGTGGCAAGCCCTTCATGTGCTAAATGTCACAAACTTCTAAGCAATGCACGGAGATGTGGCCAAAGCTTCTGTACAACATCCAGTTGTTATTTCTGTCTTGAGATGGACTGCAGGAAGGACATTATCACAGCTTGCAAGACCACCAGCATGAGCTATTGCAGTGCATGCGAGACCATGGAAGAGAAGGATTCTCCCTAGTTATCAGATGCCTGAGAGAATCTGTGTCATCCTGATACTGAGATAAAGTGATAAGCCAATGCAAAGCAAAGCCTGTAGGTCGACGGTGCCTCAAAAAATATCTAGCAGTTCCAAAAATGTTCATTTCCCCCTCCCATTGTCACCTTCGGTTTGCTTAATGTTGTTTGATGTAATTTTAATCTAAACTTCTGTCAGCTCTCACATAGTGTCAAATTGTGAGCCCCTTCAAAAATTACTTGCTTACCTCTTACCTCAACTCCTAAATCCAAAGTGAAAAAATAAGAGACAAAGTTCAGGAGCGAGGGAGGGCTGAAGGGCTTGCAGGAGGTCATGGGAAGGGTCTATAGCAAAGAGACCAACTTTCATCTCCTCCCTGATGTCCTGCTGTATCAGTCTCTAAATGTGTGTTGCAGACCCTGTCCTGAGAAGCTCACGGTTCACGTTGCAGGCAGATAGGATACAGTACTCAAATGTTAAGGTGGTTGTTTGACAGTGATAACGTGGCTCAGTGTTGGAAGGATCTCAGTGGAGAAATGGATACTTGGAGAACAGTGGTAGGAAATATAAAAGGTTGCAAACGTTGAAGTAGAAATGTCACTATTAGTATACAAAAGGATATAAAGAAATCTATTAGTATGAAAATGTGATAAAATAATGCAATTGTCATTGAGCAAAGTAACACGTGGACCTATCTTCATGCCTCTCAATTTCAAAAGTATTAGATGAGTAATTTTATTTCCCTGTCAGAGCTCATTATGAAAGGACATGGCACGCTCTACATCCTCTCTGTTTCTAAGACTGGTATTTATCTCATAATGTTCTGTACGTGAAAGTATCCCGTTCTTTGATTGACATTAGACCTCCCCAAACAAAGCTATTGTAATTTCACTGGGTATTACCTCCAGAGGAGGCAAGATTAGGAACAAAAGGTCAATTTAAGGTGCATTGACAGCGCTGGATGCCGAGCTGTGTCTGAGGAATACTACAGACAAGAGCAACACACAGCTTCAGTGCTATATTTCATCTCATTCTGCTCTCTATGGTGACTAATATTACATTGATCCGGAGGAATAATGTAAAGTATTGGATGAAAATAGTCTTTCAAGTACCATTTCCTACCAATCAGATTACAAGTGGGGTGAAAATCTTGAAAGAATCATTGACTCATCAAGTTAAAGCTGTTTGAGTTTTGCCCAAAAGCTTCTTTAAAACCAAAAGCTCCACGAGTCCCCAAATCTTTAATAATGTGCCCCAATTTAAGAAAGAATGTAACCCAGAGATGCAGGCTCTGCTATGTCAGGGTTTCTTAGGTAGGTGTGAATCATCTCCAGTCAGCAGCCAGAGGTGGATGTGACCCTCCAGTTCCAGCCCATGTGCTGACTCTCCTGCTCCACTCTGAATAAGGTGATGGTGCACAGTGCCTCAGAGGATGCTGTCAGGGACCAGGGCATGAGATAAGCACGACAACTCACTCCCTTGGTCTGTTAAAGAAGGACATAAATAATATACAGCTCGTCTTGATTCTAAAAGTAAGAAAAAAAGTACAGCACTATCAAAATATGAAGCAGTCACAAAGCACCTCGCTCCTATAGAGGTGGCACCGGTTAAAAAACAGACTGGGGAATTCCCAATGGATTTTCTGGAGAGCCTCAGCCTCTCAAACTCTTTTACTATTATATATAAAACAAAAAACATTTTTATTCATGGAACGTATCAACTTGCTTAAAACAACAGAAGCACATGAAAATGCAGCCCTGTCTCCTTTTTTTTTCTTCAGTGTTTGCAAACCAGCATGATCTAACCATTCATCCAAGAAAATTCAGTGTAATCAAACACTCCTTCCTTTGGCAGCAGGATGAAGGACTGAATTAAATGGGAAAACCAGCTCTTGACAGCAGAGAAGTTCCTTTCCTAGGTGGTATCAGATAGATTCACATCCTCAGCTGTTCAGAAGGAGAATTATACTACTCCAGGAACCATCTCTTTCTTGGGTTGGCTCTGACAGGGAAGGTGAAAGGAGGAAACATTAAGGAGGAACTGAGATATTTAAAAAGTTAAGATTTTTAGTGCTGACCTATGACTGATTTGGACAAATAACCTCCTGCCATCAAACATCCTAGTTATCTGAAGGTGCCATGTGCCAGTGAACGGCCGCGGGCAGCGGGCACTGGAGATGTTTGTAACAGTGAGGTGCAGAATGTCACCTGAGAAACCCTGAGCACCCATAAACCACAGCCCTCAGCTGCCTTCTCCTTCACACTGCTAGGTGAGCACTCTTCTGATCAGATGTGAGGTTTGATTCCTCATTTACATCCAACACTAATTGCCTGTGGTTTATCAGGAAAGGTAACAGCACAGGGAAGTCTCTGCAGGAGCCTGTGGGCTGTAAGTGCAAACCATGGGCCTGGTGTGCTGCCACCACCACCCGCCACGTCATGAGGATGAGACTGGCCCGGGGAACTTGTCTGCACAGCACTGACAGTCTCTGCTGCTGCTCATGGCAGGTGTGCAGCTGGCTTTGTGTGCAGTCTCAAAGTCTCACTTGCAGACTCCTCTCTGAAAGCTCACTCGTGGGTGACCCAGCGGATGGCAGAGTTCAGGCCAGGGATCCTTATTTGCTCTTACTCGGTAGAAATGGACTGATTTCCATCTGGTGACTTGAGGAGTAGTTACTATACTCAGATTGCCTCAGGAGGTATGTTTTGTCTATTTATACCCGTGCAAAGGAGAAATAAACATATATAGATGACATGGGAAAGTGCCCTGAACCTAGCAATAGGACTTTTATAGCATCTATTCCAGAAGATGCTTTAATAATGGAGGAGATGATGAAATAGGGAAATGAAAAAATTAAAACAATTCGTATCTTTATGGATGAACTCTAAACCACGACACCAGGGTAGCTCTATCCTGGAAGAGAAAGCTCCCGTTCCTTGCTGGCTTCTGTTACACTCAGTAGTTAAAAACTGATGATGATGGGTGAATTTTACCTGTAGAGAGAATAAAGCGTGCCCCAGCTGCACTCCATAGGTTTTTTTCCCTGTGTGCAGTGTGCATTCCAGGTAATGAAGGATAATTATGTCAGTACATAATTAGAGATTAAAAAGCAGGCGAGTGAGATGCCAGCGATGAAATCAGTATGGCAATCCTTCTGAAGAGATAGGGTTCTGCTTGCCACATGGTTTGAGTCCAGGTCTAGGACTAAGGTCAAGAAACTACTTCTCTCACTGGACTGTTGCATGACCCTGAGGAAAGTGTTTAACTTTTCTTCATCCCACTTCCCATGTGGTGCAAATCAAAGATGATTGTTTGGAAGAATGCCACATCTCCATAGAGGACCCATGAAAAATTCAGGCAATATTTGAGTCCTTAGGGAAGGAACAATAAACTGCACCAGTACAGGTTAGGAGGCAATCTGCTGGAGAACTGCTCCAGGGAAAAGGACCCCGGAGTCCTGATAGACAACAAGCTATCCATGGGACAACGATGTGCCCCTGTGACCAAGAAGGCCAAGGGCATCCTGGGGTGCATTAGGAAGAATGTATCCAGCAGGTCGAGGGAGGTTCTGCTCCCCTTCTACTCTGCACTGGTGAGACCTCACCTGGAGTATTGCATCCATTTCTGGGCTCCCCAGCTCAAGAGGGACAGGGAAATACTGGAGAGAGTCCAACGGAGGCTACAAGGATGATGAAGGGGCTGAAACACCTGTACCTTACAGGGAAAGGGTGAGAGACTTAGGGCTTTTTAGTCTGGAGAGGAGAAGACTGAGAGGGGATCTAATTAGTGTCTATAGATACATAAGGGCTGGGCGTCAAGAAGGCAGGGACAGCCTCTTTTCACTTGTGCATTGTGACAGGATGAGGGGCAAAGGATCCAAGCTAGAGTACAGGAGGTTCCACCTCAACATGGGGAAGAACTTCTTTACTCTAAGAGTTGTAGAAAGTGTAAAGCAGACTCTCCAGAGAGGTTGTGGAGTCTCCTTCTCTGGAGACTTTCAAGACCTGTCTGGATGCATTGCTGCATGATTTCTCTAGTTTTGTCCTGCTCTAGCAGAGAGGTTGGACTCAATGATTTTCAGAGCTCCCTTCCAAGCCCTACCATTCTCACTTCAGATTCTGTGGTTCTGTGATCTGAAGGCTCTTTCCAAAATGCACTGTAGCAAAGTTTACAGAGCAGCCCAAAGGCTGGAAGACTTAGAGGACTTTAAAGGGATTATTTATGAATTGGCTAAGCACTGATGAATGTACAGTGTGCAGATGCAGCCAGGAGGCATGTCTACCATTTTTATAATGGAAAAGTGCAGAAACACGGTGAACAATAATCAGAATAATAAAAAGAAGGAAGCTATCAGAAGGCCATCCAGCAGCTCCAGCAGCCATCCCAGTGCCTGCCGTTTCCCTGCATTAGCCTTCAACATGGCATTCTGGAGATACACTTCTCAGAAGCTGGCAATGGCTGCTAAGCTGAAAGCAGTGCAACTTGGAGTCTCAGTATCTGTAGAGAAGGAAACTAATTTCCATCTCATGATCCATCACTTTGAATTCCCCTTTTAACACATGGGTTTGTAGTGTTTGTTTAGTTGTATCATTAGTCATCCAAAAAAAGCCAAAACACCACCCCCCACCCAAGAAATTAGCTGAGTGATGGGTGAGGAGCATTATTCCTGGAGCCCCAGATGAAGGGCCATATTTAAAGTGCAATTGGTCTCAAGGTTAGTGACATCAAGAGGAGGCAACCAAGGAAGAAGTTCACCATGCCATGATGTGAGAAGAATTGCACTGACTCGTGCTCAGCCACACAGCTGAACGCAGAGCATTGTTAAAAACATTCCTTTGTGGGACATTCCTTTGTGTTTACTTCTCCACAACACTTTTAAAGGCCATTCATATAATGCTGGAAACAAGAATGGGAAATGCCTTGTCTCAGACTTCCTGTTGTCAAAGAGAAAAATAATACAATATCCTCCCGTGCGAGTGCTGGCAGGGGCCCAAAATGCACTTGGTTGTGGAGCAGGGTCTCAGGGCTGGCACGGCACGGCACGGCACGGCTGGGAGCACTCCCTCTCTCCCTCTGTCGATGGGCATGGTGCCTGTTCTTTCGGGTCATGTTTTATTTTTAATTCAGCTAGTCAGAGGGATGGAGAGAGGAAGAGGTGGGTGCTGCCCTGGGTTGAAGTCCAAAGAGCATTGTTTTCTCATTGTGAGTATTGTTTTGCCATTGCAAACAATTATAATTATAATCTTACATCTCAATTAATTTATTAAAAAAAAAAAACCCACACACAAAGGCACTGAAGTCAGAGACTCCTTGGTGACAATCCAGGAGGTGTCTGTTGTTCTTCCTGACTGTGTGTTTTATCTTACGGGGATTCTAGGGCATTGCTTTGGAAATGCCAGATATTAAAACCTCATTATACTTCTGTTTGCAAAACAGATCCTAATCGCTCTCCATCCTTGACAATTACCCTGGTAGGGAAATTCTGGAAAAGCTAACAGCCAAAAAGGATGAAAAATCTTTTCTTTTGCTTTGTTGAAGCAGAAAAATCTGCATGCAAGTTCCCTGAGTCGGCCAAAATTCCCTGCAAACACGGCCCTATTCCCAAGGAGGCACTTTTCCTTTTTTTCTGAAGTGAAGTTGTGTCTTCTAAACCTTATTCTAACTACAGCTATAGTATAAAGTTAAATGTTTTTCTACAACCTGTCCCAGGTATAGAGCTTTGATATGAAGTAGGGAGCTGCACTTACTCCATTCTTACCCTCAGTCACCCTTCCTGTGTAAATCACATGTGAAGTGGGAAGTGCAGAGCCTTGCTGATCCCAGGTGGCCAACAGTCAAGATTCAGGACAAAAACATCTCGATGTTAGCAATGAACAAGGCAACACTGATGATTTTCTAATATCTTCTTGTCCAACAAAGAAAATTCTCACGCACTTTGGCTGGAGATACTGAATGAATCTCACTTCAGAATCTGATAGTGTTAATGTGGCTGGACTATCATGGATTTATAGCCAAAAAGTAGTGAAGTCTAAATAGAATTGCTCAGTTTTATGGGGATCCCGGTCCTGGTTGGTCCTTGTGTGAGTCTGAATTCCCTGTGGTCTCCGGTAGCCCTCGGGATTTCTGCTGCACCAATCACAGGTATCATAATTGTCAGTCAGGTCTGTGCTTAAAGCAAAGCCCTTTTCAGGAGCTTCAGGACGTATTGCTTTTGTGGCAGTTATTTGACTAAATGATTCATATTATTGGGACACTTTCTCACCTTGGAGGAGCTGAATTTCTTTCGCCGTTTCCCTCCCTGTAGAGGACAGTCATTCCTTGACTCTGGAGAACCGGCTTCGAAAAAGCTGGAACGAAATGCTGTGTGTGCTCCTGCTCCCAGACGGTGCTTGGGCATCAGATAAATTCCCGTGATTAGCAGCAGAGTCCCCTCCAGGTGACCTCATTCGGTGTCTCTGGAAGGGTCATGTGCAAGCTGATACACAGACCAAGCAAGTGCTTGGTCCAGAGGATCCTCTGTGTGTGCAGCTGGCCAGCTGGGTCCATAGGTCCCCTGGCTCCCAGCCCTCTCACCAAAGACTCCCCAGAGCCTGCTGCCTCCACCAGCAGCACCCCCTTTCTGGAGGGTGCAGCGTAGCACTGCTTTCACCAGGTGCTCCCCCCAGGGGGAAGCTCACAGATGGGGTCTTCGCTTCCCCACACTCACCTGAGGGGAGGGGACACCGCATTCGTGCCACCCCGGGCCCCATCCAGGCAGCAGCATTCTGCAAGGAGGTTGAGGAATCTAAGAGAGCATCTGAAATACCTGACAACTAAGAGCATAGAACAGCCGTAGGTCTGTGAGATGTGGTGGGTGTGGGTGAATTACCGGGGGGAATTTTGTTTTAGGGGCATTTACGTCTTGTATTTTAAGACTAATAATGGGAAGATGCGAGTGATGGTGATGAAATCATCCTACGGAAGCGGGCTTCTCGCCTTGCCAACCCAACAGCTCAGCATGGCACTGACTTCAACCTCCTTTAGTGCCTGGAATTTTCTAAAACCGCCAAAGGACAAATGTGCTGTACAAATTGCTGAGCTCCATGCTTCATGTCTCAGCTCTCGGTGGCCAACAGATATTTGTTTACTTATTTCATGAAAGTTTAGTACTTGAATGGAAAGTTGGGGGCAGGTCTGAGTATTCCAAGCACAGAGCCAACAACTCTGTGATTGCTAAAGCCCCTCGGGAGGAAAACCCTGGCAGAGCAGCCCTGTCGGGCCATGTCCAGTGGGGCTCCCACCCTGGACGCAGATAATGCCTGGGTTGATCTGAGGCCCCTGGGCTCTGCTCAAGGCGGGGATTTAATGATAATCTGACCTAATGGCTGTGATTTCCAAGTACTCAGCGTTATTGTGTGTAGGTTTTCAATCGTCTTTCTTCCTTCAATACACATGCTGCGCTTGACATTTGTTCCCCGGGCTAATCACACAGTGCCTGAAGCGGTCCAGGGATCCAGGCTGTGTTTAAGGAGGAGGCTTGGCTGAGTCACTGTAAGGATAAGGGGACAAACCCGGGGAGGGACGGGCTCAGCTCTGACACCACCTTTCCAGCCTCAGGGCCAGCCCTTAGCTCCTCCGTAGCTCCATTTTGCAGTCAGTGGAAGGGAGCTGACAGTATTTGTTTTAACCTGAGTCTGCGAAGCAGCTTTGCAAGGAAACTAGAGGGCATGTTAGCTGAACTGAACAGACAAAATGTGTGGTTTGTGACAAGACTTTGTAATCTGTTTGAAACTAAAGCTGCTGGAAGTCAGTGGGTTAAGTGTAATTGAAATGGATGTAATTGAAATAAGTGTAACTGAAAGAGATTCTGACAGTCAAGTAAAGTGGGGGTTTATGTAACAGATCAGCATGAAGGTCCGTGAAAATTATTTATTCCCAGAAAGCATAACTCATCCACTGGTTATCCCAGGAACATCTGCTTTCCAAGCCCTTTCAATGGCATTAGTCCTTCAGGATGATAGTTTGTTTCCTGGCTTCATCACTTGTGAAGCCATCAGTGAGATCTTTCACACTGTCTAAAGCCCAGGGGTCTCATCTGTTGGAGCCAAAGAGTCCTGTGCTCAGCCTCACTGGAGCTGCTCTTGCAGCTCTGGGAGCAGTTGGCTGGGCAGCCAGCACCACGCTATGGCAGCTGGCCCTGGCACAGACCCGCTTCTCCTTCATGGGCTGCCCTGCATGTACCTCACTGACGTGTGGTGCTGATGGTGTAAAGGGATTTTCTTGGGTGCTGTGACCGTGAGGAAGTGGCTTTCATCAGAACATCACAGTAACTCTGCTGTCTTAAGCCAGCTCTGAATTACTGCTAGGCAGCAGCAGCAAGGTACGATGATGGATGCTCTCTGTGCTCCTCAGTCTCCAGAGTGCCCAGTCAGTGGGACAGAGCCACCCTGACCCAGTTTGGGCCCCAAGCCCAGTCTCTCTCCCTTCATTGGACAGGGCTGGGAGAGGACCAGCTCCCTGCTTTCTTCCAAGGCGGTGCTAGTGCTGAGCTGCCAAACACACCAGGCAAAGCTTTTCCCCAGCCTTGTGGCTGCCATGGCTACGGCCCCTGGATCCCCCAGCTGAATCCCACCCCAAAAGGCTTTAGCCCCACACCGAGGTTTCTCCAAGGTGAGCCCAGTGATGCAGGAAGCAGGACTTCCTCAGAGTTGCTGAATTCATCTCGCGTTTGTAAACCCCACTTTGATGTTAAACACAGCTAAGCTTTGCAAGGGCCATCTCTGCTCACACTTGAGGAGAGAAGAAAGTTTCATTGTTTTGGCCACAGGCGATGGCACCGATACAAACATTTAGTGTGCACAATGACAAATACTCTGTATCTTAGCACATTCATACTTCAAGAGCCACCAAGAGGGATTGAAATACATCTGAGTGCTCAGCTGGAACTGGGAAGGACAGAAGAGTGTGTTTAGACCTTTGCAGTCTTGCCTTAACAAGAATTCCTGGAAATTAAGAGGCAGCCTGCAAGAAGCCCAGTACCAGGTATTGTATGCACATCCCCTTTGCTACGTGAGGACTCTAGCCACAGAAAATGTTGTTATGTAAAAGTGACTGTTGCCAGTCAGAGCAGAAGGCGGCTGGATGCTGCTCTCCTCTGTGCAGACAGACAGACATCAATCTCAGGAACAAAGTAAACCACAGACCATCTTTGTGGGAGATAAAATGAGTGCATGTTGGAATCTGCAGAGTGAAACCAGCTTTTATTTAGAATCTTTAAGTCCAAAGAGGAGCACTTGTAAAGAAAAGGTGAATTCTGTGTGTCCCTGATGGGGTAGCCAGCCCGGGGCGGGGGGTGGGCAGCGGCTTGCCCCACACCCATGAGCCAAGATGGGTGGGAGATGTCTTCTTAACAGCCTGCATTCCTGGGCTCTACCAGCTCCCCCTTATCTGGCGATCTTAATGGTAGCAACAGCCGATGATTTGTACCTGAAGTCGGCTGGCAGGCGAGAAAGGTCTTTCAGGTGCACAAGCTCCTGCAGTGCTGCCAGTTCGTAATTATTATAGGAGGCATTTCACAATATTTTGTGTGCTTGGGGTTTTTGATTTATTTTTTTTTTTAAAAAAAAAAAAAAAGCTCCANTTTTTTTTTAAAGCTCCACATACTGGAATCTTGTGAATATGTGAGAATTTCAGCCCAGATTCTATTTATTTATTTATTTATCTGGTTAGTTATTTTTAACCTGCAGCTTGCTTTTTCAGAGGAGGGTGAAGCTCTTTGGGAAGCGCTGTGATTTTAGAGGCAGGGCTCAGACAAGTGCAAGAGCTCTCCTTGCCATGGGCTGAGCCAGGGATCTGTTGCCAGGCTAAGCCACCCCAGCCCAAAGAGCAGCTTCCCCACAAAGAGTCCCTGGGGAGCAGAGGGATGAAGTGGACACACACAAGGTAGCTCAACACTTGGAGAGTGGGAGGAACCCGTGCAGAGCCCTCCTGAGCAAAACCTATTGCTCCCCAAAGTGTGTTGCTCCGTGTTCAGAGGGAGGGTGATGGTAAGAGATACCACTTCCATCTTCCTTACAGCAGCATCACAACACCTGGAGAAAAATATTTGGAAAAAACCTTTTGTATTTTGGCACCATCTCATAGAAATGGCACTGCCAGCACATTTGTCAGCGTCA
Organism: Chloroceryle aenea; assembly: GCA_013399075.1. NCBI lineage: Eukaryota > Metazoa > Chordata > Aves > Coraciiformes > Cerylidae > Chloroceryle > Chloroceryle aenea. The sequence goes on from VWZY01010114.1 coordinate 1,386,484, forward strand.
CGAGTCAAGAGGACTGACAAACAGCATCGGGAATGAGGAGAGAGCAGAAGCTGCAGTGTGAAATCAGATGCACTATAGATGGGGGGCAGAACCTGTGCTAAAGATTTGTTGCCAATTGCCAGTGCCAGGGAATGGGCGAGCGCTGCTCCTCTGCAGCAAGTGCCTGGCGTTGAAGGGTCATTTCCCCCTGCCCCACAGCACGGAGCACTAACGATGCTATTCAGGTACTAACTTGCAGCCCATCCCATCCCACACCCCCACAAAAGCCCGTGGCCTTTCCTCTTTAACTGGCAATCGAGGGCTGGATGGCTCTTCGGGTAACCTGGGGCACCGGTGCAGGAACCCAGCCATATTTCAGGGGTTCTCTCTTTAAAGTATCTACTGAATTCACTCCTTACATAACTCATGTTATTTTTAACTCTAAAAGGCTTCTCTCTCATGGAAACAAACACTCCTAAGCATATCCCCAACGTCAAGGTTAACTTAGTGTTTAATAATCTAGGGTAAATTGGAATTTCCCACTTAAAACAGCAGGTAGGATTTAAATGGATGGTTTCTAGTAGATGAAAATGTTCCCTATGAAATTTTGCCGGTGTGTACAGCGTAGTTAGTGCTCGAGTCACATTTATGATTAATTATTCATTTTCTCCCTTTGAAGTGCCTGGGTGATGGTGTAATAACCCACGCAGTGCTAGGCAGGATTTATTTCGGGGGAAAACTCACCTGTTTGAGTTTTTCTAAATATATATTGGGTCGATTCTAAAATAAAGAGGCCCCCGAAAGGTCAGTACATGGAAGGCTGTGGGCAGCGTGACCACCCTTCTTCCCTGGAGGTGGCTATTAAGCTAAAGAAACGAGGACATCTCTTAGCATAAAGTTATGAGAAATCATTTCAGAACCAGCAGATGAACTCCTCACGGGCAGCATTTAGCTCCAGGGTTACACACTACTGCCAAACGTTCCTTGTCATCTGGGGAAACCCCGGATACCCCCGTCCCCGGGTGCCTGGTGTGGACACTGAGGCAGCCCCAGCAGCGAGGGACAGCGGAGGGAGCAGGGAGCAGAGCAGGCGGCAGCGGGCAGCAGGGGACAGCAGGGGACAGCGGAGGGACACAAGGGACAGCGGAGGGCAGCAGCGAGTAGAGAAGGCAGCAGCGGGCAGCAGGGGACAAAAGCAGGCAAGAGCAGGCAGCAGGGGACAGCAGGGGACAGCAGCGGGCAGCAGGGGACAGCAGCGGG
>VWZY01010114.1:1387953-1404994 GCA_013399075.1 Chloroceryle aenea
GCAGAACTGGGTGAATCCCGGGTGAAGTTTCTCTCAGGCCGGGAGAACCAAGGTCTGTTTAGAAAGCATTAGAAGAGGGTTTCTGTGACAGCAGGGAGAGTACAAAGGAGGGTTTTAAATGAAGGCACAGGTCAGTGTGCATGGATAAGGACCACCAGGTGCTTTTAGGGACTGCACAACCCTAGCATGGGAGTAGGGAATTCCATCTGGGAATTTTCCCACAAAATTGTGAGGAATATAAACAGAGATGAGTCAATGAACCATAGGCGGCTAAATTCACAAAGGGTAAAAAATATCCATGGAAAGCCACTTGGCTTGGCTGTTAGGGGCAGACCCAGCAGTGGCCCTCCAGCTGCACTGCCCAGTGCCACCGCGGCTGCCCGCTGCCAGGTGCCCGAGAGACGCTGCTTCCTTCGACTTTGCAAAGCAGCACTGACACAATGGTGGGATGAAAAGGCATTAAAGGCAGTTCTGCAGAACTTGTGACCATGTGGGTATGCTTAAAGAGCTCCTGCAGCACGGTATCCTGAGAGCTGAATGCTGGCTGCACTGCGGTGTACACACAGCTGGCGTGAAGTCTGAATGCACCTCTTCCTGGAGTTTAGCTCTGCTAGAGTAGCCACAGGGACAACAAGTGGACCTAAAATTTCTGCTGAAGCTTAGATGTTCCAATTTTGTCTTGTTTTTTTTTTATTTTTCCTTGCAGTATTGTTAGCTCTAGGTCTCCTGAAGACTCCCAGGGGCTCATCCAACAGCTTCTTAAACCTCAGTTGCAGCTAAGCAAATCCATCTAATGCCACAAGGGGCAGCAAATAGATCTCATTTTTAGGTTTGTCATACTTGGGTTTAAGCTAATTCTGTGTTCCAGTAACCATCTTCTTACCCATGGCTGTGGCCACAAGTCTCTTGAGATCTTTGTGAAGTTTCCAGCATGATTTTGATTCAACCGAAAAGGGAAAGCTGAGGGATCACTTTTCCACAGCTACTAAAGAGAGTTCCTCAAAGTCCAGGTAGAGTTTGCATTGCTTTGGGACACACCAAACACACTCCTGTGTCACAGCTACAGCAGTCGGTGAAGCTCCAGTAGGAGCAGGCAGGCAGGCAGGCAGCACATTGGTGCCTGTTCGAGCAGCAAGCATCTCTGGTATGGAGAGAAAGATCTGCTGACAAAAATACAAGATAAAGCTATTCACCTTTGGTGACTCAGACAAGTCTTCTGCTAGTGTGGCTGAGTGGAGAAGAAAAGGCAAGAAGAGTGTTGTGGCCACACGTGAGTGGTACAGGACCAGTTCAGCATCTGTTCTCTCCTCCCAGCAGGGCAGCACAGCTTCAGGCTGGTGGAAAATGGTGGGCACAGAGCCTGAGTGCTTACACATGTGCCCACCATGTGTCTTCAGAGCAAATGGGAAAAGAACGTGGTTATAGAGCTTTGTGCTCGGTGCTGTTAAATATTCCCACTCTGGGATTGTGACCGTTCTGGAAAACAGTGAATTGTAATAATTTTCTCCAAGTAATAGAAGAGGCTTGGTGTAGGTTGTAGGACTGTAAGCTGTGAATGTGGCTCTCGAGCAAGTGTAGCAGCTATGGCTCCGTTCATCACCCCACCAGTATTTCATCTCCCCTGTGAAACATCTCCCATGTTGTGACATGTGCATGTAGTATTTGCTTGGTTTACTATGTGTATGTTTTCCCCAGAAAGCTCTGTGCTTCCCAGGAAATTACTTGGGAGGCAGTTTGGTTTAAGGTTGGACTCAGTTCTCCATTATTAAACCAAGGTTATTGTATGAAAACATTGCTCCGTGGTGTGACACCACCCCTTCAGAAGTGTTACCCAGTGTGGTGCTGGTGTAGTAAGGGCTGAGCAGGGTGTCTCTAGGACTACACTGTCTGTGTGAGCAGGGGAAGCCTGTGTACACTGTCAATGCTGCAGTTAATATCTGTAAAATGAACATGTTACTCCTGGAAATAGGCTTTTAGATCTTCCAGTTGAAGACAATGGTCTAATGCCTGTACTGAGTCTGGAAGTCTGAAAAGGAATTTAAGGTATAGTTAGCTGAGAAAATATAGGACTTCTTAAATTCTACAAATAGACAATTTAATAAATAGAATCATAGAATGGTTTGAGTTGGAAAGGACCTTAAAGATCATCCAGTTCCAACCCCCCTGCCATGGGCAGGGACATCTCCCACTAGAGCAGGGTGCTCAAAGCCCCATCCAACCTGGATTTGAACACATCCAGTGATAGAGCATCTACAACTTCCCTGGGCAACCTGTTCCACTGTCTCACCATCACTCACTCAGAGTTAAAAATTTCCTTCAGATTTTGCATCTAAATCTACCCTCTTCCAGTTTCAAACCATTACCCCTTGTCCCATCACTACAGGTTTTTGTAGAAAGTCCTCCCCCAGCTACTAAAATTCAAATGATTGATGCCAAAGCCAACTGCAGGCAGACAGTGTTTAGCCACGGTTAGGTGGCAGAGGTGTTTCTGGTGTTTGACAGCACACAGCCCAGCAGCCCAAAACAAACCAGTGCTCCTGGCCCCTAACCCCAGGTCAGCCAGGCCAGGTGAATGGGCTGTTCTTCCTACAGCAATAGCTGGGGTGCCCTGTCCTCAGGAAGGGAACATCTGCAAGGTGGCTCTGGCAGACAGTTGGCTACAGGCAGCCATCTCTTCACACTACCAGTGAGCTTGTGAAGTTCCTGTCAAACACCAGGTAAGATGTTATCCGGGGGGAACAACACAGCAATGATCTATTTTAGCAAGAACCCCCCAAAACATCCCCCAAATGGTGTAATTCCTAATGCTCCTTCCCAAGGCAACCACTTGCTCTGGATTTTGGGGACCTGGCAGAAAGGCAGTACCCACTCAGAGCACTCACACTCAAACCAGTTTACTCAGCCAAAGCAGTCCCAGCTACCCTGCTCCAGCAGACCCCAGTTAGCAAGCTGGAGGGACATTTTGCTACCCTAATATTGCACAACTATTTTAAATCAGGCACTTCAGCAGTCACTTGAATGGTAACTTTGCTTAAGGGTGTTTTGCTTCAGATATAAATCCTTGAGCAGCTTTCCAGTTTCAGAACACTTAAAATAACTGTGTGCTGGTATCCAGGGGGTTTGCTCAAGCACAGCATATATTTCACACCTAGCTTGGAAAATTGCACTTTTTATGGCCATCCCAGGAAAGTCAGAATTTATAATGGACTTAACACCCCCCAGAGCAGTCCAGAGCAGATGGGCAGCCCCTGCCACCACCGCTGCCATGAGCTGGCAGGCTGTGAGCGATGTGATTTCATCAGTGCAAGTGTGCTGCTGCTGTAAGAGTTGGGGCCTCTTCCTCCTCAGCAGAGGATACCACTCATCTCATTAGCAGCTAGAGGGAATTTACAGTGTATTGCATCCTCCCAGTCCCCTGTAACTCAGCTTCACAACAGAAGCACATACGTGATCAGCAGGATTGTTTTCTTCCCATCGCTTGTGTGTGCAACAGTTGGAATTCTTTTCCTTCCTTCAGTTTCTCCTGAGTGCTGCAGGACCCAGAGAGAGCTCTGCTCTCAAATATTTTTATCCACCCAGAAAACTGCCTCTGAAGATTGAAAATCAGCATTTTTTTTTAATCTGGTGGAATAATTCTTTATTGTTTGTTCTACCAGCGTGCTCAGGAGCATGGTCTGAGCCAGCAACACATCACAGCTCCTGTGTCACTAATTGAATCAGGCATGCTCAGGTGGTGCCAGTACACTACACCCTGTAGCCACGTGTGTGTCTTGGTAAACATCAGTAAAGCATGACATTAACAATTTACAGGGGCCTGAGTCTGCTTTGTCTTCACAGGAACCTCCCTTCAGGCAGAAGATTTCTGTATCTCGAGTTTGCAATCAAAGCAAGGGATACTGGGTATGCTACAAGACAGGTCTTCAAGAAGCCTGTCTCCCTGCAAGCATCCAGGTGTGCTTCCAAAACACGGACGGCAGATTTCTGCCTGTGCAAGGCTGCCAGACAGAGTCCTGATCAATGCAGTGCTGCAGGCAGAGCCCACGCTGCAGATCTGTGGGCGAACAGCAGCAGAGTGAGCCTCTACCCATCACCCTGCCCCGGGGCTGTCACCAGAGCACGCAGAGATTTTTATATAGGTCAAGGAATCTTTGAACATGGTGTTTCACATCAGACCTTCCTGTGCAGAGATTTTATTTATAGATACAGATACAGGGATACAGCCTTCAGCTTTCATGGGGAGTGGGTTGTTCTTCATTAGACCCTTGGACCCAATTTCCTTTGGAATGTGTGATGTTAAAGCGTTGCCAGAGACTGCTGTCTTGTATCCAGATAGAAGGTGACGAGCACTATATAACCAAATTATAAACTGAATAAAGTCATTTGATATTTGAGAGAAAAAATGCTTCTCCCAGAGCTCATGATTTATTAAAACCTGAAATCAAGAGCTGAATATTTATAGTTTACTTTTGTTCCTCTTTCTGGAGCTCTCTAGACAGACATTTTGTTCAGTTGGCCTAAAAATTTAGATCTGCATTCAGAAAGGAGAAATCTAAAATGCTTTCACAGATTTCCTTTGTCGTGGAAGATATGAAGAGTTTTGCCTGTTTAAGTGCAGGGGTTTTCCCAGCTACCTGGCTCTCTGGCCTTTTGTCACTGGGGCTTGTCTCATGCTGTACAACATGGTGATCTTGAAGCCCATGGGGCTGGGGATGCTCGGTGCATCCCATCCTTGGGTCTGTCACACACGAGTCCAGGCCTTCTCAGTCACAAATGCCTGTGTGCAAAGTGCACGGGAGCTCTTGCCCTGCAGAGCCCATACACAGCTGGAAATGCCTTGCAGCATGGAAAGCAGTTTTCAGCTGGGTCACTGCAGAGCACGTGTTTGGACCCAGCACAAGCTGTCATGTCTGGAAGAGACAGAGCTCTGCTTAGGCCCAGGCCTTCTGTAATCTGGAATCTTTTCATATTTGACAAGTTTTCCTCCAAGTCTTGGCTCCATTAGCTTCAAAGCCCATCAAATTCACTGTCAGAACAAGTGGTGGGAAGTTGGCGCTTCCCTGGGACCCGTAACTGAGCCCACCAGGTGGATTGCAAACTGTCCAAGGCACAAATTTACTCATGGAAAAAAGTCAGACTTGTTTTTTAACAACATACTGTCTAAAGCACAGCTCAAACTGTCATGCTAGAGTCATGGATGTTTTAAATTGCAGTGGTACAAAGAATAATTACTTAGAGATTATCACCTAAATTGTCAGCTGCCTAAGAAACTGGTTTACTCTACGGGTTTTAAATGCTTGCTGTCTCCCCATAGTAGTTCAGCACACCCCCATAAGGGTAACAGCTGCAGGATCCCATCAGGCAGGAGCAGCCAGACCTCTTCTGCACATGCTCCAGCTCCTTTCTGTCCCTGCCAGGCTCGACCCCTTCTTGACATACACATGAAATGACCACTGTAATGTCCAGTATAAGCAGCTTACACACACTCACGGATCCTGTGGCACTTTCAAAAGGAAAACAGCTACATAAAGACCCCATGGAGGATTTCACATTGACTGGGGAAACAAAGCTTGGCAGTGAACCTGCCAGAGGCTCCTAGGGCTGTCCCCACAGGGGCCAGCGCTGTGACAGTGCTGTGCATGGGGTGAGACACAAGGCCTCGTCTCCAAGGGCAAGGGCAGGACTCCAAAGGCAAGGGGGAAGTTTTATTAAAACTGGTGTGTTAAAGGGGAAAAAGGCTGAATCAGTACGAATTCATCTTCTCAACACGGGCCAGTCCTCAGAACAGGGCCTGCAGCCTTTCTTCAACATTAAATACTTTAGTGCTTTCAGTCACACCTGAAAGCCACCTGGTGCATGCAGTACGGGTATAAAACAGGAGCACTCTGCAGGAAGGCACCTGCTTAAGAGAAAAACTGGTGGCAAAAGTGACAGCTGAACGGGCTCCTCACTTCACTGCTGCAGTTTGTGAATTGTAGTGCAAACGTAAGAGAAGAGTTGGTTTATTTACATGGGCAGAGGGACAAAGCCCTGGCTGCAGCTGTGTACGGTGTACTTCAGGGCTCAGGAAATCAGAGATGACATCAGCCCTGAAGTCAGAGGTGGCAGAGGGAGAGACAGGTGATATGAGATGCTGGGTTTTGAGTGAGATCCAAGTGACGGGTTTCCCCACTGCTGTACAACTTAGTTCAGAAGGGCTCAGTAGTGTGTGACAGATAAAGAGACATCCGCGGATCTGACCTTCCAACACATGCGAGTCCTGCACTCCTCTGGAACAAAGCCACCTCCAGTGGCAAGGTCTCACTCCCGATGGAAACAGGCTTGAAGTGTGATATTTTCTCTCTGCTATTGAGATGGAAGTTACTGACTGACAGGTTTTTCTCCGCTTTAAATAATAATTTCAAGTCAGAAGACACTGCTATGAAAATCTGCTCAGCACACAGCAGCAAACTTCCACCACCGTAGCCTATGTGCCCCAGTTCCATCTAACCCACCACTGGATTTTACACCAGGGAGCACAAACTGCCCAGAAACACAGAGGATCCACACTCAAGCTTCAGTGTAACCCGATTTTCCTCAAGGCACTAAAAAGATCACTTGTTCACAGGCCATTCATCAGGGACCAAGCAAGTGGCCTCTGCCATACGCTCCTTGCAACGTGCACAATTATACAACCCAGCAGCACTTTGCAATTCCACAGTCTCTTTGCATTCGAATGCTGAAAATCATCTTGCAAGCATTCATTAAATAACTTGCACAACATCCTTGCTGATAAAGTCCACATACTAATCACGTCTCAGCATCACGGGCTGAGGCGGAGAGAGATTCAGGGACTCACAGGGTCATGCTTTGAGGATCAGTAGGAATCCCTGGCATCTTCCCTGTCATTACCTAATGCCAGTTCCTATATGTAACTTCCTCTGTCTGGATTTTAAATACAGATGACTGATGCCATCTTTCCATTCCTGTTAGAAGGAACCCATGTGTCAAATCTGAGTGTGAAAATACCATATTTTGATACAAATGCATGCCATAAAAGGAGATCATGCTAGTAGAGCTTGCAAATTCATAGCCCTTGAAGCATCTCAAAGAGCTCTTCCCTGAGTATTTATATGATTTTCACTTTACCACCTCTCAAGTGGAACATAACATTCCCTTAATAGCACACAGCAATACACAGCACAGAAACTGAGGAACCATATCCAAGGATGGGGCTGAGAATAGGAAGAGATTTAAACCCAGAAAGAGGGTAGTGCTTCTTGATCTATAATTCAAATATATTTTTCCCTGCTTACTTGAAACAGTTAAGAAAATCTGACTGATTTTCTGATTATCACAGAGCAGAGAATTTCAGCCATGAGGCTTTATACCAGGGAGTGTCAAGTTCCCCAGAGGACAGAGTCCCTGTGCTCACACCTTGGTACAACAGTATCCTCCTGCATCACCCAAGTGTCAGGCACTCCTGGGCCAGACAGAAGGAAAAAGAATCAAGAATCTACAAGCTACAACAATCCCATAGTATATAGCTGCCCAACAGCTTTGTTTGTACTTATAAAGGGACAGATCATCAGTGTTAATTAACAGACACTTATTGGTAATGGCTGAAACCTTGGACTCAAGACAGTCTGTAAGCCAGCGATTTGTGCATGTGCACCAGGGAAGAGCTGCTCTGGACTTGCCTTGCTGCTTGAGATGGCTGTTACCTCCTTTGCCCCACTCCGGCAGGCTTTGTAGTGGGAATGGAGGGAATTTCCAAGTCAGAAGTATCCAGACCACTGTAATGCTGGTAATGAATCCATTAGTTTCTTTAATCCTTTTATTTCACTTCTCTTGTGAGTTTCTTCACTGTTTCTGTCTCCTTTGAATGCCCAGGTGTGTTTTCTCTCGTGGCAAACATTTACTGCTTGGGTGGCCCCAGTTTGCTCCAGTCAGGGGATGCAACCCCACAGCAGCATCACAGCAATGGACCAAGTGGATGCTCCTGATCTGTTCCAGCCCCAGGTTCACTGTTCCAGCTCCTGCCCACCATGGATGCCACATAAATTCAATGCTCTGCCTTCTTGTGGTGTGTGTGGGTGAAGGATACGAACACACAGAGAATGGGAGGGATTGGGTTAAGGAGAGAGACAACATCTCAGGCTGCCTCAGTGGTTTCTGGAGGGAACTCCTGAAGAGAGTCAACTGCTCTGCAGCTGTGGGGCTTGCATCTAGTTCATACCATTGTTCCCAAATCTATTGAAGCAACAGAATATGAGGTTAAAGCTGGTTCATATGCAGTGCAACACAAATCCCTGCTGTCAGTGGCTACACATTAAGGAGTTGTTTACTGTAAACTGCATGACTTACACCATGTAAAGCAAAGATGCTGAATTTAAAGAACGAATGTCATTGTGAGGGTTAAGGATCACTGTATCCAGGCATGAGCCTTTTGTCTGAGACACTGGAGGGGAACACTAACAGGCACGCTGGCACTCATTTCCTTCTTTCCCTTTGTTATTCTCTCCCAACATTTTTGATATACCGTTTCCTGACCTTTCTTATGAGCTACCTCTTGCACAGACAAGCTTTAAGCATGGAGAGGAACTACTTACAGATGGAGACCTTTCTCCTTTCACCTGCTCCTTGTATGGCCATGCCTGACATCCAAAGGTCTGCTGAGGATAACTGCTCAGCGTATTCTCTGCTGCATGAGAGCAGGCACTGGAGGAGGCATTGCTGCTCCCATCTCCCCTCCCACACATGGTTTGTGTAAATGTGGAGTTTCTGTTTTGGTTTTTAATCTGCTGTCCTCCGGTGAATGCTACTGGGGGTAGAAATTTAGAAAAACAAGTTCTAAATGTTTGGATGTTCAGGTCCTGTTAATCAAGGCTGAAGTTTCTTAATGAAGTTTGGAGTAGGACTTTCATTTAGTTTTCATTTCTGTACAGAGAAGAGGACTCCAGAAGCTGAGCGCTAATTCTATGACATTATTATCCATTGTAATAGACCCAGATTGGTGCAATAACTCAGCTAATGGCATCTGTAATTATTTGATTGCTGTTGCTGAACTATGGATCTCGGAATATTACCAACATTCTACACTAATACAAAGCCAAAAGATAATCTAACTGTCATGAATTCAGATTGAACAGCTGTAAAAAACCAGTAGGTGCATTGTGAGGCCCTCAAAATGAAAACCAGCAGTACATCTCCTCCCTTCTCAACTCTTACGTTTTGTTTCTAGGCTATTTAGAGAAGCATATTACTATCCAGAACATATTTATTATCTTTGTTTCCAAGTATTTCAATATCTGTATACTGAGACATATCTTTGTCTCCACCATCCTCAGTCCCAACATCTCTAGAGCTGCCAGCTGTGTCACACCATGAGCCAAGACACTAAGCCTGCTCCAGACAAGGAAATTTAGACATTTCTTAGCCCATATGTGTTTTTACAACTGGTTTCCACTGATTCATGTGGTTCCACTGATTCATGGGTAAGGACCTGGCACAGTCATCTTTAGACAACAGAAATAAATAGAACCACACCTTTTTAAAGAGATACACGATGATCGTTCTCCCTAAAAGGAATAAAACATTATGTAGAACACATGATGTGCCACATGGACTAGAACAGTCCAGTTTGGGAAAAAATAATAATAGTAAAAAAAGTTGACAGCAGCAAAGCATGACTTCATAAAAAGAATCACAAGAATTCATGAGAAGCAGGGAAACCTTTCAAACAGCTGATCACACTGCTGCCTCTCTGTGATGATTACAGGGGTATAGAGCATAGGAAAAGCCCAAATCTAAAAGGAGTTTACAGAATATCTAACAAGACCAAACTTTCACCTACAGAAGAGAAGAATGACTCAGACCACGATATTTAGCTGCTGTTGCTTGATGATTTTATATTGATTCAGATTTGCTCTGTCACCAGAATGTGTTGCAGTCTCCACATCACATGAGACCAATGAGCAAGCTCGGGGATCTGATTTGAGTGAAAACTAGTATTTTTTTCTAAAAGAAAAAGATAAACCAAATTGTTTTCAGTCTGATCTGGTTTGGTATGTGGTACACAATTGTGAATTGAAAGAAATGGAGAGGAAAATTTAGGTGGGGAGGAACTCGTGGGGAGTGCCAAAACTTTGCCTGAGTCTCATTTCAGTTAACACTGCCCTCATCTACCAGCAAATGAAATGGGGGTGAGATGGGGTGGCAGAAATCAGCAGAAAGGACCCAAACTGCTTCAAGCTGCAAGGCCAGAACCAGAACTGGAAAAGAAAATAAAAGAAAAAAGTTTTTTAAAGAAAGGAAGTTAATCCCATTTCCATGTTTATTGGATTTAAGGGTCCGTTTCTGTTGTATTCCCAGGAGTAAAATCCAGGAAGAGTTGTTGACAACAACTGACTTTAGTGATGGGGGGAGAAAAACATGCTCTGGAGTAGAGTGCTCCAGCATCCTCATAAATCTGCGCTGGAAAGGACTCCAGCCATTGTATTTCTAAGGCTGTTACAACAGAGCACAGCAGGACATTCTCTCACCATAGCAACCCAGAAAACTGCCCCATCAGAGTACGGTTTCACTCTCGGCAACACCAAGCTTTCCCTCTCCTTGCTTCTCAAAGGAAACGGGTATATTCAGCTCTTGAATTAGCACTTGAAGCCTGAATTCTTGCTCCAGTGCCACTTAAATTCTTCTGTATCCCATTGAACAGCAACAGGAAACATCAGTAGCATCTCTCACGCCGCAAAGAGTGATAGAAAAATGGGCAAACCTGGTAAAGAGTCTTTCCAATGCCTTCAATGCACACCAGCCTTCTGGGGCCAGCACTCGCTCTTTATGGTGCGTAGCAGAGATTTATTGATGTGAGCTGAGGTTCTCGTTGTGTTTGTCGTGTTACCCTCCCCACTGTATGACTAGCCCCCACCATGAAGAAGGCCTGAGCCCTGATGAAAGTGCTTTTAGACCAAGTCACTGGGTTACACTGTGGGAGCTGATGCTGAGGCCACATACAACCCTGCTAGCTCTGCTGGCACGGCTGTGGCTTCTGGAACATGCCAGCCAGGCAGCTAGNTGGAATGGGACTTTCTGCCTAGGAACAAAAAAACCCCATCTCTGAGTGCAGGGTCAAGAAACACTCTGCCAAGAGTGATACAGCAAACTACTTTCTCTTTTATAGCCTGTGATGCTCTAAGAAAAAGAGGAGAGCTAAATGCTGAAGTGATTCATAACTGCCTTTGGGAGCATGCAGGCAACCTGCCGTAGACCTCTGGCATCCTGATGCTCCTTCAACTAATAANCAGCTAGAGGTGGCAATGCCAGATTACATCTGCTAATCTAGAATTTGTCTGTTAAACCTTATAGTCGTTAGTATTTTGAGCATGTTTCATTTAAAATATTTCATTAACACTTCCTGACAAAAATCTTTTCTTATGCAATCTGCCTGGTGAAAGGGGGTTTTTCATTAAACATTTCTGGACTCAGTAGGACATCAGACTTATTTTCCTTGAACTAGAAAACCAGGGATTCCAGAAGAGAAACTGCATACATCCTTCACTGAGACCAAATGACTCTATCACTGTTCCCAGTTTACTACTTGTCCCGTTCGCTCAGGACAAATTGTTAAGAAGATTTTAAAGAATGGACACTCTGGGGATACCTGAAGGGCAAGTATTAGTTCCAGACTTCTTATGGAAGAGAAACATATNTGATTCATAACTGCCTTTGGGAGCATGCAGGCAACCTGCCGTAGACCTCTGGCATCCTGATGCTCCTTCAACTAATAAATGACAGTAAGTGGTGAAGCACCTGCCAGCTGCAGCAATCTGCAGAGTGCCAGATATCCCAACATCACACCACCAGATCGTAAGGGAACTTCTACTTTCATTTATACTCTATTAAGGGTTTTTAAAAACCTTGTCTTCCTATCTCATGAAGATACTGGAGCAAGTAAACTACTCTGCAAGCAAAGGAAACTCCACTTAGATGACCCTCACAATATTGTTTGGTTTGGTTTGTTTGGTTNGCATTAACCAGAGAAGCTAGAGGACACATTTTGGGAGTGTTGTGCAAACTACTCCCACACAAATGAAATGAAGTCTTCCCTGGCCAAGGTCCCACGACATTACTGGTACTCAAACAGCTATTGAATGCTCCAATGCTGGAGCTGCAGAACTGCAAATATTATATTTAGTACTTGAAATGCTTCAAACTCCATCAGTCCTTACAACATGGGAGTAGGTGGTTTGATTTTTAATATTTTTTTCTACACCACTGATTAGAAGAGCGTGGGGAGAGAGGGTTTTTTTTTGGGAAATAAATAATTTGGTCAAGAACTGAAAGGACATAGCTGCTGAAGCTGGAATCCAAAGTCTGATGTCTATCCTCTGTTCATACTGCTGCTCACCTCTATGCACAGCTGTACACAATATGCTCACTTGCTCCTTTAAAGAAAAAGCTGAAATTCAGTTGTCCTTGAGCAAGCAGAATATTTAGTAGCTTCAGTGGGGGGTTCTGCTGAGCCTCAAAGGTCTGATCAGAGAGGTTGCTTTTCATGGCTTATTCAGCCATCTAATCCTGCTAAAACCATCTCCTACAGAGCTCTGCAGGCACAACTGGATCAGCCCCTCCTGCACTCCTGCTCATGTGCATCTAGCCCAGGTGTGAGTCCTGTCAGTGAGGCTGAGACAGGCTTAGCTGTAGGACTGATCTGTGCTACTAGATAAAAGGAGGACAATATGTGTTTATAAATATATTATATTATTTGTATGTATTTTTATTATATATTTATCTGTACAGAAGTAAGCTGACAGCAGAAAAATACNAGTGGTGAAGCACCTGCCAGCTGCAGCAATCTGCAGAGTGCCAGATATCCCAACATCACACCACCAGATCGTAAGGGAACTTCTACTTTCATTTATACTCTATTAAGGGTTTTTAAAAACCTTGTCTTCCTATCTCATGAAGATACTGGAGCAAGTAATCTACTCTGCAAGCAAAGGAAACTCCACTTAGATGACCCTCACAATATTGTTTGGTTTGGTTTGTTTGGTTTTTCCCATTGATTTACTCTGCAGCCTTTCTGTTTTATAGGCCAGTCATGTATCTGCAATAAGTTATTAAGATGCTCTGCAGTTAGACTTTTGACCTGCACTAGTTGGAGATCACTGGATATTGTTTCTCCTGCAGCTTTGGATGTGGCTTTGGGATTGAATTTTGGGTAGAAAAAATCCATATTGGGCCAACAGTTACACTAACCTTAGCACAAACTGCCAAACTGAATTCAGCTTTGAGATCTGTCTTACTGCTGACAACAGAAATAGCAGCTTATGCATGGATGAATGAGGTTGTGTTATTAAAAGGAATAGTAATCTGCTCACTCATATCATGAAAATACGATGTGCACTTCTTTCTTCCTTTGTGTTTTAATTGCTAGTCCTCCACAGCAAAGATCAGCTCTTTCATTTGTATACAGCCCATGGCAATAGGGCCTTGTGTGTGAATCTTAATTAATGTGCTGTGTAGAAACTGTTTTTATTTTGGATGATGCACTAGAGATTTGAATGCGGAGGGGAAGGAAAGCTGTTTAGAGAAGTATTATAGACAAGCAGAGTTCTCCTTTCAGAGCAGTTCTTAAGGCATGAAGGAAGATGAGGCTGCTCTGAAGTACTGAGCAGGACAACTGCATATTCACCACGTGCTTTATCCTCTTGGGCAAGAAATAGCATTTATTTCAGTGAAACCAAATATGTAGTGAGGTACTACTCAGTAAACCTGAAAACTATGTCTTCTGCTCTTTTTGGCAGTGTTTGAATCCACACGTAAATGATCTGTATCTCAGTGTGGTCTCTGTTGTCTTTCCCACAAAAGGGGAGATTTGCTCCTTGTCTGAATTTTTTAATGATTTTGATATCAGAGCCCTGACGTGGGGTTTTGAGAATCTTCTTCCCACTGAGTTGTAGTGATTTCCTTCTCACACTGAGCACAGCTTTGGGGGCAAAAAGCCTCTGGATGCCTATTTTAGGCAAAAATAAATTGACCAAGCTTTAAGCACATAGTTTCACGTTTCTCTGATGTGACACCATTTTGATCGTGGTCTTAGAAGTGCTGCTCTAAAGTGCTCCCTGGAAATTGCTGGAAGGATGCAGACACTGTTGCAATATTCATTTTTTTATTTAAGGTTAACAACATTTCAAAATCCAGACCACCATTCAGATAGACTTTTTGCAGTGCTTACCTCATTTTGGCTTGCAGAACATACCATTACTTAAGAGCACAGATTGGAAAATAAATCCTTTATCCTATTTCATTACTTTCTTTTCTACTTCCCATGACTTCAACACAGGAGAATATGAGGCTCTTGTGAACGTAACGAACCCTCATACATCGATGCTATTGACCTCTGTCAATCAGCTTCTGTTTCAGCCTGATCAAGGGTTTCAGTAACAGGTTAAACTCCCTTGATTATGCGACACACAACAGTCAGTGCACTGCTGCTCTCTGTAAACCAGACTTCTCCCAGAGAACTGCTGCTTGCTTGCTGTCTCAGATGCACTACTTCAGAGTTGGGCTGAAAACTTTTGCCTGAGAAACACTACAATTTCCAGCTGGGTAATTTCCTCCCCTGCGGACCGGGTTTTTTGGAGGACTGCATAACTAGAGTCTGATTCCAAAGGACAAAATTGTGAAGAGAAATGAAAATATGATCCGACCTGTTTTTTTTTTCCCTTTTATTGAAATGAATATGTGCTCCCTCCAGTTCCTCTGATATCTTTAGCTGTGAAAGTTCTCTTGTACAAGTACCCACACATGTGGCCAGAGCACTGTGAAAACATTGTCATGTCTATATTCAGCCGTCTCTATCTTCAGATATTTTAAAATGTTAATGTTCACTTTGAATAGATTGTATTACCAATAAACCCTTCTCTTCCCCCAGTTTCATATTTTCATGTTTCAAAATAGTTTTCCTTTATTCACCATTAAAATAAACTCCCAGTAAGAGTCTGCATAAGGGAATAAACCAAGCCTTTAGAGTCTTACAATTAGCATACCCTCATCATGCTCCAGTAATTACCTCCCCTGAGACTTTGGTTGGGTTGCCACACTGCTCTCATCACTACAGCATTCCCATGGGGGAAATTAAGAGGCAAAACACCAAGATTACTCAGACGCCGCGTTCACCATGTGTATGCCATTGATCTCCCAGGCTTTCTGGGTTTGACTCCAGACAGCAAATCGCTTACCAGAAGCAGCACCGCTGTGATTGTTCCAGGCCACCCATGGCAGGTCAAAATGGATTAGTGAGACACTTGTTCTTTATGTACAGGGAGGAAAAACTCTTTAATGAATCAGTATTGGTTCTTAGGAGGCATCAGGGAGAGAGTGTTTGGGTGTGTCGAGGGGTTTTTGCATATGGTGCTTTTGTTCCTTTTTCTTCTCTCCTTTTCTGCCTTCTCCACCATTTACCAAAGACAGGTAAATCAATAACGTCTTCATTCTCCGTTTAATGCGACTCCACTATCTGCAGGACTCCCTTGGTACGTTATTCTTGTAGTCCCAGAAAATGTTTGGCTTCTTTCTCAGGTCCCTAACATCTTTTTTATCTCCAGGTGGCATAAAGAAGTCTGTAGATGAAGCTAAAGTCCTTCAATCCATTCTACCAAAAAAAAAGATTTCTCTTTTGAAAATTCAGTATCCCAATTCTCAGCTGTGCTAAGTGTCTCCCACACTATTATCCCAGAAATTGCCAACGGACACTTCAAAAAACGGTAAGAACAATTGGTACAACAACTTCAGCACTACCTAATCCACTTGGCATAATGCGTGTGGAAAGGAGAAGAGCCCTCTGAACATTTCAGCAGTTCCCATCAGCTGTAGATGTAGCTGAGCACTGTGAATAGCCAGGTCTCTCCAAATCACTTCTATTCACCTTCTGGTGAGGGAGATAGATTTAAATATCCTATTTATTGGAGGAACACTTGAACAAAATCCCATCACACAACTCCATTTGATGCTTTTCAATTTTTAAAGAATTTAAGACTATAAGGAACAAACAATTCCAGGTTGTAGGTAGTTTATAAGAAATGCAGTTCAATAGAGAAAATTGTTTCCTCTTTTTTTTTTCCTTAAAACAGATGCACAGGAGAAAAATCCATGTTCATGCATAAAATGTACTTACTACTAGTGATCAATATATGATTACCAAACACAATTATAATTTACTGTTTTTTAGTTGACCTTAGAAATAAAACACCCCATCAGTTTGAATTATTTCCTTACGCCCCTTCTTTCCCCGCTACCTATAATTTAGGCTTGAATTCCTCTACCTTTTAGGAAGTTGTAGGAATATCCAAGTTCAAAATGGGAAGAAGTAGGGGCTGAATAAAACAGGCTGTCAGAGGAGGAAGCAGCCCACGAAAGTCGTGTTTCTTACGACCAGTGGCTTTGAGTGGGATGGGAAAACCAAACTGGCAGTTTATGTCTAACACCAGTTTAATAACATGGAAGAGCTCACTGGAAAGCCAGCAGTGCGGCAGCGGCACTGCAAAGGCAGGACAGCGGGTGCAAAACCAGCTGCAGACTTCCAGACCTCGAACTTCGAGGGGATGGAGTGGGAAACTGGAGGTATCTCAACACCAATTCATGTCTCGGCTTGGGGCCGGGCGTTTGATCGGGAGGAGAAGTGTGGTGGAGCAATTTATACGGTGATTTTCACAGCAGCATTTTGAAGAGATCATGAGGTAAATGAGTGCTTTAAACATGTGCAAAGAACCCGCGATTTCTTTCTTGGTGTCTGTTGGAATTTTGCCCTCTACAGTGCAAATTTACACGAAATGGTAATAATCGAAGGGTGAAAATGGTAGAAAAAGGATCACAAGGCTTTGAATCTTGAGCGCAAATCCTCCCGGCCGACACCGTAACCTCTCAGGTGTCGGAGCCGGGCTCGCCCGTGAAACGGGGCTCGGCACCGGCCCTCTGCGGCAGCCATCTTCCCCCGGGCCTGGCCCCGGCCTTGCCCGTAGGCCAGGCGGCTGAAGCCACCTGCCGGGCGACGATCTGCCCC
>VWZY01010114.1:1406183-1434542 GCA_013399075.1 Chloroceryle aenea
AAGGTGGAACAAAATGGCGAAACCTAACATGGCCGTTCGGAGTTGGTGACTCCAAAATAAACAGCGTGTGTCCTTCCCTCCCTGCAGACCGGGTGTGCCAGCAGCCGGGGCTCTCCCTCTGGGTCCCCTTCCAGAACGCCGCCACTGCGGTCACCAACCTCTACAAAGGTAAGGGGCTGCACTCCCCCGCTGCCCCGGCGGCCCTCCCTGCTGAGCTGGGCCCCACTCTGCCTCCTGCCCCGGCTTACTCATAAGCAGGGCCTGTTAATGTCTCTTATTCACCCTGATAAAATCTAACCCAAGACTGCTTCCTGAACCTTGCAACTATTTCCCTGGGCCACTTTAGCTGACAGTAGCTGAATCTTCTCTGTTGCCTCATGTCAGTGACTAATAACTTAAAAGCTGTTTTTACCTAGAGACCCTTGAAAAAGGATGTTTTTAGTGTGTGGATCTCTCTCATAAATTCAAGGAGAGAGGGCAGTAGTTTATTCAACAGTACTTAAGATTTCCTGTATTTTTTGTGCATTTCCTGGTGCATGAACTTGGGATATGTCAGTATAATACATGTGCATTTGCTGTGAAGCCTGGCTAGGGTTTAGTGTTTGTAAAAGTCTGTGTAGATTCTATGTGACAAAGTTTTGTCCTCTGACAGTGAGGCTTCTTAAGTAAGCCACCTATTTTTTTAGCTCTAGAATGTCATTATGAGTGTGTCCAGGGTGGGTGTAAGAAAGAGGTGTTAGCCAAACTTTGATCTGAGTATTCTGTGCATGTGGCTGGGCTTTTGTGCTGGTTTACTGTGTCAAGCTGTCATCATAGGTTTCTGAACTATGCTGTTCCTTGGGTTGAGAGAAGAATTCTGTTGTGGGAGAACCATTGAGTACTTTCTAGGTTTCTTAAAAGACTGGACAGAAATGGTACTTTAAGGAGGCTTAAATGGGCGATTCCCATTGTTTTGGTCTTCCACTCCTAGGAAGGAATAAACTGAGTTCCCAATTGCTGTTTTCTTCTGACTTGTAGGTTTCTCTGAGTTGTGGGATGTGTTTTTCTGTGGTCTGGACAGCATTGTCCATAGTTTAGCCTGCATATTCTTTCATTTGATTGCAGTTTATGTAGGTGCATAGCCCTCACCGCCAGAGACTATACTCTTGCAGAAAGTGCCTTTGAATGTTGTGTGTGTCATAGGCCTTGTAAAGGGGCAGCCCATCCCATAATAGGGTAGGTGTTGGCCCGAGGGAGTGGGTCACTAGAAAACACGGTCTGGGTCACTAGTCACTTCAGCAGGTAGTGTTAATAGCTTGTCTGGAATAAATGCAGCCTCTTTTGTACAAATGGCATTGCTCTCCCTTACAGCATCTTTGCTGCAAAGACTTGGGCTTCTGGTTAAATCATTTGATTACTCCTGCTATTGACAAAATAAGCCCTGGTTTTTCCTGTAGTAATGGAACTAACAGAAGAGTATCTGTGTGGTGATCAGGGAAATTTTAGCATTTAAGTAGCAAGCTGTATTTAGTTAGGTGTAATGTAATACTTCTAAAAGCAGCCCCTGAAACAAATCCTTCCTTTAAACCTAAGTGCTGAAGTACCTCAGTTACTTATGACTGACATTTTCATTTTAATATAACTTCCAAGTGGGTAGACATTCGTTGAGAGCACAGGTAGAGCTAGCTAGATACTGGCCTGTCAGGAAAGCTACAGTCTCTTAGTGTGAAATTTGCTTCCCTAGTATGACTGTGGCTCTTTAAAAACCTCCTGTTGTTTCTCACATACTCAGTAATGTTTGTGTTTTGAAGGACTCTGTCAAAACAGGGGGAAGGACTTGATGTGGTAAACTGAACACCACAAACTGCCTCCTGCCCTGTCAGCTGCTTTCTGATCTGATAAATGTTCTGAGTTTTGAAGCATCAAAACTCTGTTTTTCACAAGACCTACATGAGGAGTAGTGCATAAGGAGAATGCCATAATGTCTTGCATGCCAACACTTTTTTTCTGCAAATGGATTGGAAGTTTAGTATCACATCACACCACGAAGGTCTTGGATCACAAAATTCTCACTGGGCTGATGATAGAGGCTGCATTTCAAGACATTTGATTATCTTCCAGATTGCATTCAAGAAGTGAAGACGTGGCTTCTAATGCAGCACTGAGAACTTAATGCTGCTGTAGAAAGCTTTAGGCATACAATAGAATAAGACTTCCAAGCCTTTATTTTTTAATAAAAATAAGTTAATATTTGCTAATGCTTATATTGACTTAGTAATTTCAGAACTTGACTGCTTATTTTTTTGCCAGTTTAACTTTATAAACACAGTAGTTGTAGCTTTTACCATAATCTAATCTTCTCCAGGGTAATGACGCTTGTAAGTTATCCGGGCTACCAGCAGTCTGTGTTTGACCTCATAGTTCATAGCTAGTCCTTTTAAAGCATTCTTGTATACAAGGAAAGCAGGTTACTGCCATAAATCAGGGCCCTCACCTCTCAGAAGGGCTTTCTCATGGTTATTTCTGGCAGTGATTAACAGAATATTGTTAATTGCCAAATAGATTCTGAAGTGTTTATGTAGCTTTTACTGGGAGTGCTTTGGAGTCTAAGCAGCTGTGGAGTGTAAAATGGCTGGAGGAATAACCTGTCATGTTGCCATTGCTTTCTTGGGAATTAGCATTTATAAATCTTCCAGCCTTTTGGTTACAAAGCAGCATAGGAAGAATACTCTTAAGAGCACCTAAAAGTAATGAACATGTTAAGTGTACTCTTAGGTATACTTGGATGGTTTATATTCTCAAAGCCCCACGATCTAACAGTTGGAGATGTTTGTTAACAGTTTGAGATGGTAGGCTGTGTTATGTTTGAAGTGCTGCTCTTTGGTAGTGTAGATTTTACTGCTGTCTTTGTGAACCATGCAGTGGTGCCTTAGAATATAAAGCTAAGAATAGCATTTAACAGGGATTATTTTGGTTTTGTTTTAGATTAGATGTGTATGTCACTGTGTACCTGTAAACCACTCTTTTGGACAGCTGTTCTTAAATCTCTTAATACTGTTCTGGGCAAATGGCTTTTATGTTGGACTTCATTAGTAAAGCAAGAATATAAAATGCTCTTTTAATCAGCTCTGCCAGATTTAAAAAAGAAAATCTATGGGAATGGAGTAAATCAAATAGGAGTGAGTATGTTGAAGTCTTTTAATGGAGCAAGAGCAATGTAGCAATCATTTTCATGAAACTGAAATAGCTGTTGGCAAAGCTCTGGTAGCAAATCTGTGGCAAACAAGAGGAGTGGCTTTGTGTTGAGGATTTGTCCCACCTGTTGCTGTTGTCTGGAACTTTACTCATACTTCAGCTAGTAACCAGAAATGTTCTTCTATGTTTGAAAGCAGTGTAAGGCATTGAAGAGTTCTGTAGAGGCACAGTGAAAACTCTTGTGCCCTAGTGCCCAGCTACATCAGTGGAGAATGAAACTGTGTTTTGTAGTAGGATTGATTACAGATGATGTGTTTAAAGCTCCTGTATATCAGATTTGCAATGGGGTCTTAAATGGGGAAGGAAATTATCTTAGACTTTGCCAATGATACGTTGCCTAACTGAAAGGGATGTTTGGTCTAGCTGGTTTTAAAACGATGACCTCCTGTGAACTGCCTCTACAACTGAAATTCAGATGAAACTAGAAGGACTCTAAAGAAATCTGAGTTCTGAAAATTCCTTATCTATAAGAATCAAGCAAAAGTTACTCTATTTTTGTGGGGTTTCATGACTGTACTGATGCACTTTAAGAGCATGTCTTTTCAAGTGCATTCTCTGATTGAAGTACCTTCCTCAGACTGACAGTCTCTGTGTTTTTAATGTTAATGCAATACAATTCTGTAAACAGTGCTCTAGTGTTCATCTGAAACGCAGGAAGTGCTGTTGAGGTGGTGCTTGAGTTGCTGTTGTCTTTGACTTGAAGAGGGGGTGGAATATTTTTAATTAATATTCTCTTTAGGTTCCATGGGACCCACTGATTTGCTGCAGTTAACTCGGTACTGTCCCACAATAACCTGCAGAAGAAACACTTGTCCTGTGGTTGCCAGGAAGCTGTGTCAGTGATGTTCCATACTATACCTCGCTCTGTCTGTAACACTGAACCTTTTTTCTGTCTTCTTGCAGAAAGTGTGGATGCCCACCAGCGAAGCTTTGATGTAGGAATTCAGATTGGCTATCAGCGTCGGAATAAGGATGTGTTAGCTTGGGTTAAAAAACGCAGAAGAACTATTCGTAGAGAAGACTTGATCAGCTTCCTATGTGGAAAAGTTCCTCCTCCAAGAAATTCTAGAGCTCCCCCAAGACTGACTGTAGTATCCCCTAACCGAGCTACTTCAACAGAAACTAGCTCATCTGTAGAGACTGATTTGCAACCCTTCCGTGAAGCCATAGCTCTGCATGGTAACAGTAATTTTTTCAATACTACTTGGTTAAAATTGGGTGGGGATTCTTAAAGCATGTCTGGCTCTTGGCCACTATTGTTGGTGTCATGTCATGTACCTGATGCTCCAGCCAAAGGTATCCCCTTCGTTCTCTAAGGGAGCTTTGCATGTATGAGGCATGTTAGCTACTAAAGTTCATAAGTATCTTGAATGAGGAAAAGGGGTTGTATAAAAATGGTGTTTGGATCTGTAAAGTCTACAGCTGTGAACTCAACACTTAAATATCAACTCTCTGTAGTGTTTTTGAAGCATGAAGACACTTGGCTTTCATACCAATGCTGAAGCAAACAGAATTCTTGGAAAAGGGAAATACTATGCCAGCAACTAGTTAAATATTAAGATTTGGCTCGTAGCAAATAACTAGCAAATTTTTGTGAGGTTAGGGAAGGAGCTTGGTGTCTGAAGCTGAGTCTCTGGGGTACCATAGCTGAGCTCTAGTACCCTGGTTATGCACTGGATGATATGGTTTAGCATTCTACTTCAGGTACCCTGAAAAGGGTGCTTGACTTGCACGTCCCTGCAGTAACTGAGTGAGGTAACTTGAGAAGTCTAGTTTGCCTTCAGACTTAAGTGTCTTTCAGTGTCATACTGAATTTCCTTCCTTGCCATAACCAACCCTGGTGGTGGTGCATCTTTTTTTGGAAATGAATATTCAGTAGCTTATTCTGTATTGAAGTTTTATCTAATTAGCAATAAAGAAAAATGTGCTTAAAATTGCCCCTGAGGTGAAATGAAGCAGTTTGCTTCTGGGTTTTATGCCTTCTAATTTTCTAAAGGGTAGGAGGTAACTTGAGATATAAATATTCTAAAAGTAAAAATCCAGATACCTAGAAGTACAACCAGTAAAAACTAAAGGAAACTTTTACTGTCCCAGTATTTTTGGTGAGGCATGGAATTAGTAAGTTAGATGACTGGATTCCTGAAAGTGCAGTCTTTGCTTCTGCTGTGCTGGGGTAGTTTTTCAAGATCCACAAGCCAGACACTGTTACTGCCTAGGTGACAGCCTAATTCTGGTATTGTTCACTGCTCTGTTGCCATTTAAATCAAGCATGCTTCCACCCAGTCGTGTAGTTTTTGGCAGTTTTCCTTCTTGGATTGGAAGCTGGCTAGAGGATTCTGTGCACCAGTGTTGCTTATTCAGTAGATAAAGCTAATTTCATGAGAACTGCAGAAGCTGGCTCTCACCTGATATGATGTCATAAACAATCTTAATCTTGTTTTCTGAAACTATAGATGAGTTTAGTCTGCAGTTTGCTTTACTGTTGCCAGACTAAGCCTTTATAGTTCATGTAGGTAGACTCACTTCAGCCCAGAGAATTCTTGAGATGAGTAAGCTCAGGCAGTTTTATTTGTAATACTGTTCTCCCTGTCCTTGTATTGCTTCTTAGCATCTGCTTTGTATAGTGCCACAGGACTGTGGGAAGTTCTCTGCTCTGTGGTGTGTACTGGCACTGCAGGGGCTGGAAGTGCAGACTTTACCTTCATCAGCTGGTTGACAAGATTACATGTCAGTCACCTTGTGGGTGAGGTTCTCCTGATATCAGTTTCAATCTGGTCTTTGACACAAATGCTTTTGTACTAGTCCTTCAGTGACTAGGCCTGTATTTGGCCTCAACTGTTTTTAGTTTATTGCCTACAATGTCAGCATTCCTTCAGCTTCTCTCTTTTTTATTGCTAAGGAGTGATAAAATCATCTCCCAAACTATTTTCCTGTTTCTCATAGGACTTCTCAGAACTGTTCTGACTTCTGAAAGCTGTGTAGGATCTTAAGGTGTGTAAATATAAATTGATGTCCTCTGTAGGGCTATGTTTACCTTCCCTTTTGTCAGACTGAGTGATTTGCTGCTTGAGGAAATGAGAAACTGATGATAGCGAGTAGCAGTCTCAGCATGTTATCAGGTGTAAGACTTGAAGGAGAATTTGACTGGCATGTCAAGGAGTGAAACTTCATTTTCTGCTGGCTGGCTTCCTGTGGAAACAGTATTTCTCTATTGGTAATATGGATGGGGTGAATTAGAGGGTATAAAACACTGCTGCTCTAAGCAAGATCTCTTCCAGTGAAGCAGATAGGTATGAGTCTACAACACCAAGTAGGAGCAGAGTTGGTTAATGCACTTCTGAGAAGTAGGTATTTTTATCTAGCTAAAGACCATGGTGCTGTAACTTCCTGATCTTGCCCTGTGATGGGAGAGTACCCGTGTTTGATCATGTAATCTAAATGCTTCCTAATCAAAGCTGAAAACTTGGACAGAAACTGTGACAAAGTAGCTAATATTTTTTCCTGGGACACCAAAGGAGTCTAGATGTATGAGCTAGGCTAAAACATTAGAGTATCCTTAGGTATTGGGACAATCTTAAAACTCTATGCTGCATCTGAAAAGAAACCTGCTGAAGTTGGATTTTTAGCTTTACCTCTTATTTCAACCCTCTTTATCCAAGCTACCTGTGCAAGTTGATTTTTGACAAAAGCTAGGGATGTTGAACACAAATATTAATTTTGTGGTATAAGATCAATAATCTTTGGTGAGGAAACTTGTTCTTTACTGCTCTGCTTTCAAGATGTGTTACAGTATCTTAAAGCAAAATAATTACTAAAAATTACCCCTTCAACAGTCTTGTGTCAGTATGTGATTTACCTTTTCTGTTAACTCCATGGCACTACATCGTGCAGCTGTCACTGAGATCTTTACTGAAACTTAAGGGTACTTGAGAATGAGTTTTTGGAGCTAAGTAACCTATTGAGAGTGTAAAGTCTGGTAAATTAAAAATATTTGCCCTTAAAAAAGATCAGCTTTCCATTATTAGTGTGCTGATGGGTACAGCCTTTGAAATAAAACATGGCTGGAAACTTGAACTGTGAATACCTGACATGAAAGCCTTACAGAAAAGCTGAGTAGTTGGCTCAAGGTCATAGATGCTGGTTTACTCTGAAGTTGAAGTGGATTTTTCTGAAACTTCACTTGATGATTTTAGTGTTAAGATGTGCTAGTAGAGGATAAATACCTCTATTGTTCAACATCTCAAGTGCAGAGTCAAAGTTTTAACTTGCACCAGGCCCTAAAGTCCCTGTAGTTAGCATAGCTATGGATGTATCTTCAGCTACTTTCTGGATGCAGATCCAGTTCTGTAAGAGAAGAATTTCACAGGACAGAATTACATTAAACTGAGCTAATAGTCATAAGGTTGCCCAAAGCTGCCATGAGGTCATCTGCTGCCTGCCTGTGGCTAGCATGGCCAGCCTTGCTGTGCTGATGGCTGTGCATGTTGAGGTTTGAAATAATGCTGTGGCCTTCTCATGTGGCATGTGCTCCAGACAATGGTTCCAAACCCTTCTCCCAGCAGAATGGGAGAAAATGCTAATATTTGGGGAGGGGGAAGCAGCAGCTTGGGAAGGCAACACTAAAATGTGTTAGATTGGAGCATTCTTAACTAAAAATTGTGTATGGGTGACAGCACAGTGAGAGAGTGGTAATGGTGTGGGGTTTTTTTGCTCCTTAATGTTGCCATATATTGTTAATGGGATTTGGTCCCTTGTGGAGGGGGGTGTAGGGAGAGCTCTTTCTCTAGCATAGAGAAATATGTAACTTGGCCCCTTTAAAGAGCCTGAATTTCCATGAGGCCTCCTTAATTTCTTAAAATATTACACTGCAATATAAAAAGTCAACAGTTGTTTAGGCTAGGAAAGCAGTTGGTAGAAGAGGGGATGGGAGAGCAGAGCTCAGATCAGTTGGAAAGAGTCTAATTTCAAGGTTGTGTGTGTATATATAGCTATCAGAGTTGTGTATTGGTATGTACTGCTAAAACTTGCTCTGAGTGGTGCTGTGAAAGGGTGAGTATGACATAGAGGAGTGACAAGGATCTATCTGCATGCCATTTTGTATTTATCTGGGGTTGTTAACTAATTCCTGCTTTAGTCACACTTATCTAAGCATGAATGTTCTTTTTGATACTTCCTGATTAAAACTTCTCAAACAATAGTTAATACTATTACTATACTGAGCAGTAGTTATCCAGTATATTATGCTGTGGTAGTGACCTGAATAACTCATACTCATTATGGCCATGGCTATAGTGCAGATGAAAAGGCATTTGCAGTTTGTTAGGTCAGTGCTGATAAACTTGCTAATTTGGAGTTGACCATTTTATTTAGCTGGAGTATTCTGTCCATAAAACACTTAGCAAAGCATTCTAAACTTGAGAGTTTTGAAGAGGACTTGGTTATTAGCTAGTATTGGTCACAGTTGCTTTACTGCAGCTTTTTCTCCTAGTGCTTTAAATGCTTTAGAATTTAGCTTCAGATAAAAGCAGGGTTATTTGTGAAATTGCTGGCTGTGAAATGCCATATTGCTGATGCCTAAAAGACAGGGCAGCAATGAGAATGTAATAAGTACTGCAGAATATTTCAGATATGCCCTGCACTTCAATCCTTTCAGGTTTAAAAAGGGAGAGAGTATGTGTCCCTT
This sequence comes from Chloroceryle aenea, assembly GCA_013399075.1. NCBI lineage: Eukaryota > Metazoa > Chordata > Aves > Coraciiformes > Cerylidae > Chloroceryle > Chloroceryle aenea. Next base: position 1,415,101 of record VWZY01010114.1, read on the forward strand.
CTTAAAGGCCTCCAGAAAAAGAAATGTTGCTTGTAAAAAGCAGGGGGAGTCTTCAGAGGTGGTCATGAGATCATTCATGAAAGCAGTAAAGACACACTGGGAGCTGTTGGAGTCTCTCTCCTGTTACAGACAAAACTGTTGTGCCTGTGATGAGGTCCTGTTGATCACAATATAGAAAGAAGTTTGAGGTTGGGAAGAATTGCTGTTAACAGTGATGCCATCTTATGACTTCCTAGTATCTATTACTGTTTGTTTTACTGTTCTAAATGGTGAAATGCTTTGGGAAGAGGTCTGACTCCACTGAAAACTTAAATCAATTCACAGTAAATGAGTTTTGTAGATTTTCCTCTGTCTTGCAACAACTTTCCAAGAGGAAATGAACTGTGGCTAGCAGCTTCTGAAACCATCCCAAAAGATCTTGTCAATTGCTTTGCTGATTGTCTTTGAAGATGCTGCTTCAATGCAATGGCAACTTGTTATTTCAGTGCATGCCTCGAATTTTCTTGGAGTCTTTGGCGTTAGCTTGATTATCCAATCCTCAATTGTGATCCAAATGCTTCATTGGACAGTTCTGCTCCCTTGGATTGGTGTGTAGCCCTGTGTAATATGGTGAACTGCCAGCAACTGGTGCTGAGTGCTCCCTGAGCCTCTCAGCATACTCAGGCATGACTGTAACTCACCAGCTCCACATTAAATACCTGTATCAAATGCAAGATTAAACTGCAACTAGAAGTCCATGTTGTGATGCAAATATCCTTGTACTCCTGTCTTTTGTAGAAATCAATTGGGAACTACTTTTCTGCTTTGGATAGCAGGTTGGTTTGAGGGTTTTAACTCTATTATCTCCCCAAGGTGGTGGCTGCATTTAAATGCACAGTGATTCAGTATCACCTAGATACTGGGAAGTCCATGCTTGCTTGAGGCATTGCTTGCAGACCTTGGCAGCCTGGTTTAGAATATGCTGCAGCTTATTACAGATGCATCTTTTAATGCTGACTTTTGTATCTCTTTAAAAAAAAGCTCTTACTTGAAAAGGTTCTACTTAAAAAAAACCCAAAACCTCACAGTTCTTGAGTGATGCCAAAAATGTATTCTCACATCACGGGTCAGTTTTGGGGTTTATTTAGAATAATTTTCTCCTTTCTTGAACACTACAGACATGATGAAAAGGTGTCATGTTAAAACTGAATTAGTATATTGATTTGGTTATGGGTTGTGTAATAGAAGAGTAAATGATTGGTAAGTGGCATAAATTGCTGACTCAGTGGAAGTAACAACACTGAACTTGGGTTATCAGAGCAATTCTGCATGGAATAGTGATGTGGGGAGAAATAATCTGCAATCAATTTTGATTTGAAACAATGTCACCTTCTGTGCACTGTCAAATATTTCCTATTTAAATGTACAGGATGAATTAATGCTTTTTCTAATGTATGTCATGCCAGTTGAAATTAAACTTGCTGTGATCTTTGGATTGTGAAGTGATTTGTTACCTGCCCAGATTTTGCCCGTTGGTGGTTCATCCAGGTTAAAAGATCTCAATTGGCCTTTTCCTCATACATATGACATCAAGTAGTTGCTTTACTTTCTTTGCTAGGTGTATGGGAGGAACCTCTCTTCCTAATGGTTTTTAATTTAAGTTTGACCCTAATCCTGGCCCTACTGGAGTAAACCCTGTTTCTGATTTTTTTTTTTCCCCTAAAACAGCCTCTGCTGATAAACTTCTGCCATTGTGAGTGAAAGAATTTTAATAAAACCTGTGGGGTCTCTTGTCTGTTTCCAGACTCTGCTGCTGAGTTGTGTGGGAACATCACTTAAGAGCTGTAAACAAAAGCTCTAAGCAAGCATCAGTGATCAATGGCTGTTGCTGCTGCTGGTTGCATAATGCCCAGTGTGTGTCAGAGTAGATCCTGTGCTGTTACAAGATCTAAGCTTCAAATGCTCCTCCAACAGTAATGTGCAGCAGAGTGAAGGTGGTTGGCTTTAGAAATTGCCTTTTAATTGATGCCTCTGGCAATGGATCAAGCAGCTCCAGCAGTCTTCTCTTCAGAGCCTTGGAAGTTGCTTGTTGGGCTTGTCAGTAGCTAATGCATAATGTGAGAGGTGTGATGGGTGGACAAAGGTCTAGAGTATTTGAGACTAGAGAACCTCTGACAGAACTCAAGATTTTGAAGGTTGCTGAGACACAGATCTTCCTGGACAGCTTAGTGTTTGCTCCCCAGTACTGCTGGAAAAGTGTACAGATGTAGATCTTGTTCTGCTGTTCCTCCTTTTCCTGCATGGCTCTTGCTGTGGTGATTTCATTTCTAGGGCCAATAGATGGTTTTTATACTTTCCTAATAACTGCTTAAAATCTGAGGGTTATGATAACAAAGATGCTTGTTTTATCTCTGAGCTGTTGATCTACAAGTACAGCCAATTCCAAATAGAGAGGAGTTGTTAGGCTTTCATATGCTAGCCCTTACTAAACTGGTTTGGAATGTCCTGCTTGTGCAGAGTTGTGCTTGGTGAAGGCAAAAAGTTTAAATCTGGATGAAGTTCATGGCTTTTGGTTTATGGCCCTGTCTCTAAAATAATCTAATGAAACATTTTATTAACACCACAAACCAAAGGAATTGCTGGGTACCTGTGACAGTGTTTTAGATTGGATTTGTCAAAAGCAAATTTGGGGGGCTTGTCATGTGGTCTTGCTTGATTTGAGTGCTTTTCTGAATTCTGGCAGTGCTAATGTGTCAGCTGATAGCAGCCTTCAAATAAATCTTAACCCTAGCAGTGGTATATACCTGTCTGAGCTCTGCTCTCATGCTGCAGTTCAGTTTTAGAGCTGCAGTGATGTGAGGGAGTGAAGGGGAGCAGGGTGACAGTGTTTGAAATGAAATCAAGTCAGGTCAACTTGGAAGGCCCTTGTTAGGGGATTTGCTGTCGAGCTGTTGGTCTAAGATGAAGGCCTGTGTGGTGAAATAGTCTGCTCTTGAGTGTGTACCTGTGTTTCTGAACAGCACGTTGTACTTGGGCACTAGCACTTGCCACTGTGTGCTGTTAGACCTGGTGTATAAGCTCCCTTCTCATCTCCTAGAAAGCAGTTCTGGTAATGGCCAGATTCTCACATGGACTGAAAGCTGGGAAGATGTGGTCTGGACTTCAGCTAAGTACGGTACAAATCATAGGGTGAAGTGCCTTTAACAGATCCCTGGACGTCAGAAAAGCATCATCCTTTCTGCCACACGTGGGAACTAAACTTTCTTTGCTGTTTGACCTAAATACTTTCTCTTTTTTTCCCCCAGGTCTTAGTGGTGCAATGGCTAGTATAAGTGTTCGCTCAAGTACCCCAGGCTCGCCCACTCACGTGAGCAGTGGCTCCAATGCTAGTCGAAGGAGAAATGGACTCCATGATGTTGATTTGAACACTTTCATATCAGAAGAAATGGCACTCCACTTGGACAATGGTGGAACTAGAAAGCGTACCTCAGCCCAGTGTGGCGATGTCATTACAGACTCACCAACTCATAAACGCAACAGAATGATCTAAACTGCAAAAATTTCAAACCCACCATGCTGCTTGAAAGCCACTTGATCCTCAGAGTACTATTGAAAAGGAAACATGAGGCCATCTTTCCATATTCACTGTTTAAGAGAAATGAATTCAATAATTGCCATAAAGGAAATTTTAGATATTACATTAGATGCCTCTTGTAACTGCGGCTTTCTTAAACTATATTCTTAGCAGAGGACATCAGATATTGTGTAGTAGTTAGCAAGATCATCATAGGCAAACATGTATCCGTTCCAAGGCTAAAAGTGACCTTACTTGTATTAAAGGGAAAGGAAATTTCAGATGTTTATTTGGTTATAGAATGCTTTTTTTTTTGTCCTTTATTTCCTGCTGTGTTGAGTATTTGCTTAAACAGTATTGCCAGTTTGACTGAAATTGTCTACAACATGACTTGGCATCTTTGTCAAAACTGCAGGCTTCCATTTTTGCAGCACTGTACCATGCACCTAGTTTCTCTATAGTAACAGTGTGCAAGTTTATAAATATTGGACTGTACCCTTTTAGTTTTAAAAGCAGTTGATAATTCTGGTGATTGTGTGATAATGTAAAGAGGTGCTATGATGGTCATGCAATTAATACTTAATATTGAATCAATACAAGGATCTTTATTGGGTTCACTTTGTGTGTTCTAGTGCTCTGAAGTAGCAATATTAAACTTTTCCCCAATTAACTTCATAGGCTTTTAAATCAGTTTGAGAAAAATATATGTAATTATTGGTATTATCCTTGTGGTAATCATACACAGTGCAGACTGCACCAGTGCTGACCTAAATTTAGAGAAAGATGTCCTGTAATTGGAAAATAGGCTTTTCTGTTCAGTATTAGTGAGGGGTAGGTTTTGTGTACACCCATATCCGATTTTACATTTCTTGTGAGGTAATTGCCCATTGCTGGGGAGGGGTGGGAGGAGAGGGAGTGAGGGGGGAATGGTTGGAAAAGGGATGTGTTCGAACAAGTAAGACTTCTGGTCACATGTGGAAACTTGGATTAGTTTAAACAAGATTTCTGTGTGATGCCTTCTCCTGCAGGAAGGAGAGACGTGCAGGTCCCACAAAGTGCTAAGAAAATAATTTAAAACTGGAAGTTGATGATAAAGCTCTGGATAAAACATGCTGTAAGGGTGAATTAAAAAGGATAAATGGCTTCCTCTTTGTGTTGAGCTTACATTCATAGGATTGAACTCTGGCTGTGTAACTTGAAACTGAAGTAGCTATCAAGCCTGATCTGCTGCAAATCCACTTCTGACTGGGGAAGGATGTGTGTCACTGAGTGTGGTAACTGTTTTTACATGGAGATGCAGCAAGTCTTTGGTGGAGAACTCTGGCTTTTCGGGCCTGTGGATCCCTGCCTAGGAAAGGGATAATGTAGGAGGAATGAGAGAATTCAGAGCTCCGAAGCTGCAAGTTGGGAAGGGGTATTTAGTGAGGGGATCTGCATGCTTTAACTGGAAGCATTGCCTGGTTTGTGGATGAGATGCAGCCATGCTGGGTTCACAATCCTAAAGGAAGGGTGGCGTTCTACCTGAGTTAAGGCACTTTCAGCTCCATCTTAATACACAGCTCTTCAAGACTTCTGCTAAGGTGCTTGTAGAGTCAGATCTTTGTGTTCTCCTCCCTGTTTGAAGCAGACCTTGCTGTTGGTTTGCTGTTGCCCTGGTGTCATTTCACTGGTGTTCTGTAGTCAAGATGGCGATGATGTGAAATTCTCAGAATTCAAAGCTCTATTCAGAGCATGATTTTCTTGCTTAGTGGTGCTTCCATCAAATTTCTTTACATGAGAGCTCTCAATGTCAAAGCTGCACAATACTGTAGCTAAGGTTCTGTAGTTCGTGGGACAAGTGTAAGAACTGTCCAGAGCAAGATGGTGAGAACTGTTCAAAACCCCCACCCGTGTTACATAGCTGAACTTGCACATCACCTGATGACTCAGTATACATTGATTTCAGTTACTGCTATTAACTAGGATTCATAAGACTTATTTTATGTAAAATATTAATACTGCATAAAGCTAGTTTTCATTTGGAGACTGCCTTTTCAACACAGATTTTGAAGATGGTGTCTGGATATATCTGTTAGTATTTATTAGGCTGTTGGCAGAGGGATTTTTCTGTTCCAGAAGAGAAGTCTGGAATTATCAACAGAAAGGACTTGTGTGAGAACCATTCTTCAGCTCTTCTGTTTATTCATTAAGGGGCTTGTACAACTAAGATGCTTATGCTCTGCAACCTCTAACACCTTTACCCTGTGGAATAGTAACCATCATACTGGTCTCAGTTCTGTGTATATGGACTGAACAGTAACGGTGCTTCTGGTCTGGCCCAAATATACAGAGTCTGGTCAAATGACTGCTCCCCTTCCCTGCAGGGAAATAAATCCTGTTAATGCTTTCAAGCATTAACTCAGTCTAGTACCATCTAAAGCTAATTTTGTCTGGCTTTTTAATTTGTGCCATTTTTTCTTTGAAAGAAAGCAGGCTTAAACTGGTTGCATTATTTTTTTTTTGCTTGTACCTTAAAATTATTTGGCAACTTGATTTTTTGTTTAGCCCCAACAGTTTGCTCTCTGTTAACCTCTGCCAGAATGATCAAAAATGCATGTATTTACCTGGTAAACATAAGGAGAACAGGTTGTCTCAAAGAAAAATGTAATAAAAAAGCTCCAGTATCTATTGCTTTGAAGACTATTTCTTGTGCCAGTGGAGAAAATTGACGTTCTAAGAGAGAGCTTTCAGCTATTCTCCAAACTGTGGCTCCTGGAGCCAGAAGTGAGATTTTTTTTTTTTCTGTAAGAAACACTGAATTGAGAACTGTTTAGTTTGGTAAAAATGGTGCTTACTTTTGCTTTTTTTTTTCCTCTGGATTGCAAAGTTGACCGGTCTCTTCTCCATGTACATCCAATCTAACCTGAATGTGCGGCAAGTTCCATAAAGTACATTCTGCACTGAAGCTACTGAGCTTGGCTTGCTTATTAATGAAGTTTTAAATGTTAAATTTAAATCTATATTACAATAAAGTAATGCAAAAATGATTTTGGCTGAAACTGAAGTCCTGCAGTTAAACTTACTTTCAAATGTGGTTTACCCAGCTGGAGTAATAAAAAAAACCTCTTAAGTCATAATAAACCTAATAAAAAAAACCTTAAATACAACTAATCAGGCTGCTTTGTAGTTCTTTAAGTTTCTGAATAAAACAGTCCCAAAACCAACCCCATGCAAGATCTGGTTTGGAGTTCACTTACCAGGCTGATTTGTTTCTGTGGAGTAGGATTTTTGTTGGAGTGCAGTTTGGTGGTTGCTGTTCAGTCCCGCTCCACTTTCTGCCCTGTCTTACAGTGGCTATTGAAGATCCTGAGCTGGGGCACACTGACATTTGTACCAGATGTTCTGCAGAGTTTAACATCACTAATACTTAGGAAAAGCATCTTAAACTATGCCACTTAAAACCTCTTTAGACAGTTAAGTGGTGTTGACTTCAATAGTAGAGCTTTGCAGTTTCTTGCAAAAGACTCTTTGGACTTCAGTGAAATTAGGAGCTTTAATTAGCAGCTTTTCCTCCTTTAGGTCCCTAAACCTGCAAAGTATTTTTCCACATACTTGCTTTATCAGCAGCACTTGGAGTGTTGTTATGAAGGAAAGCTTTCTTTCACAAGAGCTTGTAAGTTAAATGTCTCTTTTTAATGTTGGTGGCTTTTTTCCAGCTCTAGCCTGTGAAATGCTCTGGTGGGGGGTTGGAATGTACTCTTACAAACCCCACTATTTTAAAAATTAGAGCTGGTACAATTGTCTGGGGCAGTTGTGATGCTCCTTCCAGAGCCTCTGCTTATTGAAGGTGATGGTGATAAAGGTGCAGGCACTTCAGGCACTTGTCAGTAACTGGGCCTCTCTCTAGAGCTTTCCTGTGGGGTAGCATGAGGCTGGTAAACTTCCCCTGAGAGCTTCTGGGATGGCTCTGGAGTTAACTCAGGTGCTTTCTGCTGGCATTCTCTCACTAAACCCCTTTCAGACCATCTCAAAAGGAAAAGGGGAATGCCTCAAGCTCACAGGGGTAGTGAATAAAACAAGTCCCAATTCACTGGTGTAGTAGGGAAGCCTCACTGAGCTCTGGGTTCTAGGAGAGACTTGAAGACAAATATTTCTCAGTGGGTAATGAGGTTCTGTGGCTTTGCTTCAAGGAGTGATGCTGCTGTTATTGTGATGGATGTTACAGCAGCTGTCTGGGGTTTTTTTTTCTTTCGGACTGTACATAGGGCTGTATTTTTACTGCCTAAGATGGGATTGTGTGGGTGAGTGCACAAGAACATGGCTGTTGGAATCTATGAGCCCATTGAGTATATGCTATGGCTTGTAGAAAACCGTGAATTTCAGTATAAAACCTACTGATTAGCATAAGACAGGATCTGAGATTGCTCTTAATCATGCTTTGTAACTTTTCCTTCATACGGGCAATATTGGTTCTAGATGCAGCGAGCAGCAAGCTGTGCATGGAAGCCTATGCTGGTCTGCATGTGTAACCCTGCCTACCACCTCTGGCAGAGAAACTTGGGATGCTTCTCCAGCTCTGAAACTCAAGCCACGTGAATTCTGCTATTCTTTGCACCAAATGTCCTTTTTACAAAGCATCAAGGCAGAGAATACAAAAGCTTGCATTTAAACTAGATACAGAATCTTGCTTGAAGCTTTTGACAGCTTTGCTTCCAGCTCCTGCCCCTACAGCTCTGTTCACAGAATATGGTCAGTGCTGAAAAGTCCTCAGGCTAGCTTTTTTAATTTATCAATACATATCTTTTTAATATATTGATAATAGTTTGGATCTAGTTTTCTTGTTTTGAAAGGCATGTCTGGAGTGTTATTTATAAGGCAGTATGTGAAGCCAGCAGTAGGATGGGGAGAAAACACTGTGTGTTCTCCTGTTTAATGAAGGAATTACTTGATCTCATACAGTTGTTAACTCTAGCTGTCTATAGGAGTGCCTCTCTGCAAATCAATGATCTTTAGAATGCTTTCAAATGACAACAGTACTTGCATTTTTTAAATGCTTTAGTCCAGGCTTGTAGTTATTTTTTTAAAAATACCTCCCATGCTTTTTTGAATATAATTAAAATTTTAAAGCTGGGAAGAAAGTTTTGCCACAAGCTGTCAACAGTGATTCTGCCCAGAGGCTGTTTCATAAATCCCAGCTTAAGGTAACTAATGCCATCTTCAGCCCAAGTTTTCTAAACCCTGTTTTCCTACTGTCTCTGAAAACAGCACCAAAAAAACCCAGTGGGTTGTGCTCCGAGGAGTGGATGTCCCAGCTATGGAGGACCATCTTCTAGATACTTGCATTGAATATCCTGCCAATAATCCAACTCTTCGTCTTCCCAAGAGAGCCATAGTTTATTATTTCTTTCCTCTCTCAGCCTTTCTGCTGGAAAGGTGCACTCAGTAAAGTCTGCTTTTGATGTCTGACTTCCCATATCAGTGATCTCCTATGGCAGGCAATTTTATTTCCCCTCTCCCTGGTGATACCCTTCTCATTAATGTAAGGAACTGAAAGTGCATTTCTGTGTGTTAAAAGCCATTTTTGCACAAGGAGCATCTCCCTGTTCTGGATGCAGCTTGTCTGAATTTCAAGGTACTTCTGGTAAGTGCTTGGACATTGTCTGGTGTTGCTTTTAAATGAACGTAATCTTGAGTTGTCCACAGGTTGTGGGGTCTACGTGGCTGGAGATACTCCGGACTCAAATGGATACAGCCCAGGGAATCCTGCTCTTGGACACACTTGGAGCAGGGGATGGACTAGGTAACTTCCCAGGTTCCCTTCCCAGCTGAATTAGTTCAGAATTCACCTTACACAGTCCTCCTCGATGCTGTTTTATCTGTGAGGGGGGTAAAGATGCTGGTGTCTTTGCTGCCAGGTAAAACCTGCTGCTCAAACAACTCACCTCTGACTTGGGAAGGGATGTTTTTTTCTTCTATGAGGCACACGATTCTGTGGAAGCTTAAAGGCTGTTCTATCAAAATTGGTACCAAAACCTCCTAAGGTTATGCAGCCCTGCAAAGTAGAAACTGATCCCCCATTTGACTCCTTATGAAGCTGCTGCAGTGGTTGATGTTTGCACATCTGCTCAGCTGATGGAAACATCCCTTCCAAAGGACAGGAAGGCATTTGCTGAGCCAGAGATTGGCTTTGATAATTCATAAAAATGCCATTTTCTAAGAGGTGGAATTTCAATTAGGAGTAGCTAAGTGCTCTTGTATGAAGGCCAAGGTTCCTCCTCTTTAATGTTCTGTCAGACTGGTAAGTGGTATTGCAAAACTTGGAGTGAAACTTTGCACATTTAACTCCTGTTGGTCTACGTTTTGATGTGATCTGGTATAGGTGAAATGGCAGAAAAGTGAATCAATACAGATTAGATGTATGTTAAAGCTTTAACTATTGTTGTGTCCATTTCTCCTATGACTTACTGCAGACAAGTTGTAAAATCCTATAATGGTCTAAAGCTTTCCACTTGCTGGATGCTGCTGAAGATTCAGAAATGCACCAGGTGGATTAATGGTGGCTTGAAAATGTTTTCCTCAAACCTGGGATGTTGCCTGAAATGTAGAAGATGGTTCAGAGTTACTCTGTTCCAGTCTGAGATCTCCAGAAGTGCCGGGTTTTGAAGGTGCTCCAGTGCCTGAGTTTGTTTGCTGTGACTGAATCTGCATTACTTTTATTTTTTATTTCCTGAAATAGTCAGACTTTTGTGTATTCCACTGAGAATAAAGCAGCAGGTCCCAGCTAAACTTCCTTCCTTTCAGGGATACATCAAGCTCACAATGGAAAGTGATGGTGAATGTAACAAGTAATGAATGTCTGTTAAATCTTCTGGCTTGGCAGGAGCCTGGGTGCTACAGCCTGTTGGCCACAGGCTCTTCCAAGTGTGTACTGCAGTGAGTTGTTCTTTCTGTGCTTGGCCTCTCAGGTTATGCTGTCATTGTGACACTACTGGAATACTTCTCCAACGCTTTCTTCCATCTGCAGAAGGTGGGCTGGACAGATCAGAGAGGTGTCACTGGAGTGTGCCAGAAATGGGGACAGACTTGAGGAGGGTGAGGAGCTTTGGTACCTGGCAGTGCATCAGAGGCTGACTGGGTTCCACTTGGAGTAAAGTGTTGATCACTCTAAATTCTGCCATTACATTTAATTAGTTTTAATGATGTAAGGATGCACAATCTCCTGGTATCAAAGTGTTGAATGTGGGGCAGCTGCAGGTATATCTACAACTGTTGTCTGCAAAAGATGATGTTTGGTCACAAATAAAATATGGGTGTGGAGGGAGAAAAGGGTACAATTTTCAGAAGCAAAAAGCAGATTCTGTTATAAGGTTTTCTGCAATTTTTGTCTTGCTCACATGGGTGTAGCTGCTTGCTGTAATTAACAGGATACTGGAACAGAAGTGGAGAGAGGGGACTTAGCCAAACCTTTATGCTTAATTCCATTATCTGCTATCTCTCCAACCTGCCTGGCAAGCACTTGGGGTAGGTGTGAATAAGGATTTCTTGAAGGAATAAGAAAAGCACCACCAGGGGCCATCACCTTGAACTTGTCCTTTCAAGTGTTGTCTATAAATAGGGTCCCCCAGAGCAATCCAGCTGGCAGCCTCCAGTCAAGCTCCTCGATCTCAGATAAACCTACTGTCAAGCAGAGCCAGATCTTCAGCTGCTTTGTGGAGCTGTGCCCATTTCCTCTGCTTGGGAGTGCAAACCAGAGGAGTTCCTTCCCACTGTGCAGCCTCACAGCCACTTGGCAGCAGGAAAGGAGAGGGCAGGACCTCCCAGTGATGGGTGGACCGCAGCACTGTTTACAACATCCAAGTGGAGGGGAAGAGAAAATCCATCCGAGATGATGTGCCCAGTAAATACCATGGGGTGGTGCAGCCCCTGGTGGTTTAGGAGCTTCTCCCCAGGCTGTACCCACCATGTGACAGTGATTCAGCAACTGCCTAAATAATTTGGAAAAAGTAGCCCGAGCATCTGTGTCTCATCCCCACCCCCCACGTTAACTGTGGCAGAGAACAGATGAGGTGATGTGGGCAGCCCAAGGGGTGGGGGAGGAATCCTGGCTCTCCTGAGCTCTAGAGTTTTCCTGCTTGTGTTTTAGCTTTTCGTATGTGGCATCCAGCAAGTTCTGCCCGTGGCTGTGCTGTGTGATGGCAGGGCTACTTCTGCATCTTACCAGTGCCTTCGCCTGCTAGTGTGACTGATGATCAAGGCTTTTTTTTAGCTGATGAACTCTAAGATCATCAGATGACCAGAACTATGGAACAGAAAGTCCCTTTAGACTTTACTTAGCTGTATGTCTATCCTTAAAAGAGCAATGTGCTGTCTCATCTGTCCTTCGTGAAGATCAAAATATATCTTGACAGCCTGCTCTCCTCCTTTTGCAGTGGCTGAAGGAACCTTGCAGACTTTTGGTGATGAAACTGTCACTTTCTGTTAATCCTGTATGTCTCCTACATTTAAACTTTCCAACGTAGCAGTAGAGCTGGTGTATTCTCCTTAATCACAACTTTATCACCCAAGAGTAACTCCTGCACATCCAGCTAGAAGAGAATTCTCAGACAGCAACAAAGCAGGTGACAAGATGGCCAAGATGCTTTCCTGTTGACCTGGGGCCACCTGCTCAGCTGGGTGAGGCTCGGGCTGGTGCGCTGGGTACCGCAGGGTGATGCAGGAGGCAGCAGCTGGAGTGATGCTGTGTGCTCTCCTGCCTCTGCCACTTGTTGCAGTCTCAGTGTTATATTTGTAGACACATTGTTTCCTCCCTTATCTGCCCGAGTGACACTTAATCCATGCAGTAAAATCCAGGCTTAGCATTTCACATAATGAAACTGATAAACAACGTCATTTGCTTTCTCTGCTCTGATCTTTGTTTCTCTACAGGACTTGATGGAGAAATGCAAGATGGAAAAAGAAAGTCAATATTCGTTGATGGTAAAATATTAATGTGCCTTTGAAAATGAGGGGTTGGATAGAGTGCTTACTTTTCTTCTATATGGCCCCAGGCCTGGGGAAATTCTCTCCTAGGAGTTCCCTGCAGCTGTGCCTGGGATCCCTCAGGGTAATGCAGGGTTTGCAGGTGAAGCTGGACAGCAGAGGGCAGAGCAAGCACAGGCACAGAGAGAAGAAATGTCTGATATGGGTTAACAGGTATCATCTTCCTTCCCGTTAGAGAAAAGGCTTGAGATAAGCAGAGCTTGGAGGAAGGGCCAGTCTTCGTGTCCCAAGTCATGACCTTCCTGGTTTTCTGGGACATCCTTGCTACTGGAAAAGCCCTCCTGTCTGAGAGGAATGGAGGAGGTAGCGCAGGGCAGGGTTTCACTGTGCAGCTTTCCCTGTGGAGGACACTGAGGTGTCCCTGCCAGCCTGACCTCTGCCTGTCTGTCTTTGGGTGGGCAGGGTGTGCCTGTTCATCCTGTGTTTGGTCTCAGCATCCTCACCTTGCCCAGTGTATGTTCTGGCTGGCTGGAGTCTCACCCTGGAAAATAAAAAACACAAGAACCGTTTTTTCTTTGCCTCTCCATCCTACACTGGGACTTCAGTAGAGCTCTGGTACAAGCTGACTTCCCTGGGCTGTCTGAAGTACTGAAACAAGTGAAATTACTTTAAGGTATGGGCATGACTTAATGATTACCTAGGGAATGGACCAAGATCTCCCCAGGGTGAGGCTGTTACCCCTACCCAGAAGTTCAGTCCTCCCAGTTCCACCTTCTACAGCAGGTGTATGGCCGTGCTTGTGTAAGAGCAGTGAGCTGGTACCAGAAGGTGCAGACTGTCCTGAGCTCTCCTGTCTGCCCTGGCAGAGCTGGCTCCGGACTCGCTGCGCTGGCAGGACGGGAGCAGCATCCCCGTGCTGCTGGTAGCAGGCACCTCATTTCCCAAGTGTCCAGAAACGTTTTGGAGCTCGCACCACGCACCTTTTATTCAGCCTTCCAGACTTTACTTATTTTTTAGATGATGGTCTTCAAATAGGATTTCCATTAAGGCAAAAAGCAGCTTTCTCCTGACACACGCTGGATGTGTCGAGAGCTTCTAGGTCCTTTCTTTGGGTACTGCTGCCATCTAGGGTGCGAATGTGAAACAGCTTTGCTGCAGGCAGGGAAGCCACACTGTGGAAATACATCCCACAGTGTCCTCTCCTGGAGTGCTGCTCAGGGCGGGTGTGTGGGCAGCCAGACCAGAGCCCACCACAGCTCCAGGGGCACAGCAGCACTGGGAGGCCAGGCATGTGTTCAGCATCTTCATACGATAGCTTATGCCAGCAAAAAGCTGCATAAAAAAAATAAAATGTGGTCCTCACTGAGGTTAGTCCTTATCTCAGGTTGGCCTTTTACATGCAGTGGTTTGTTATGAGGAGCTGTGCAGCTTGCCAGGAGTTGTGGGAAGATCAGGGATCGCTGGCAGAGACTCTTGTTTCAGCCATGGACCGAAGGCTCTCTGCAGAGCATCCCTTACTCATGATGTGTGCTCTGCCCTGCAGACTGCTGCTGAGAAGCTCTGGGGATGGGCTTGTGCACCTTACCACTTTCTTTGCTTTGCTTTTCTGTTCAACAGCCCCTTTCTGTAGATCCAAGAAGTTTCTCCACGTACGTAGAGAAAGAGTGAGCCAAAGCTCGGTTGTGGGCAGTTTCTGCCTGGGCTTTGGGGCACAACTGGGGAACAGATGTTCAGTTCAGACCCAAATCAACCCCAAGCTTGAAATCTGCACTAATGGCTCTGACCCCCGACCAAGGACTTCATAGAAAAGTTGGTGGGGTTTTGGTGTTTCCTTTTTATTCTTCATTCCAGCTGAGGTGTAACTGAAATTTCATTTTACTGGCTACTTTCCCCAGACTTCATATCCGTAAAGCCCAGCAAACAGATCTCTCACTTTTCTGTACTGAGCTTAAGCCTGGCTGAGGGTACCAAGGCTGCATAAGTTTTCCCTGAGCTTCCCTTGGTGTATGAGTTAGAGCCCTCAGCAAATCCAACCAGCATTTTATGCTGAGCTCAAGTTCCTGGTTAACTGAATTTACATGCAGTCTTCAGCTCCTCCTAGGTGGCTCTCTCTGGGAGACAGATGCAGAGGGGCTGCCAGGGCTGTTTCTCCACCCATTGGTGTGGATGAACGAGGCATTTCATAGTCCAGATCAATACCTCCTGCAGTGCTTCTGCAGTTCTATCACTGTGACCTTCCCAGCTGAAGGCATGGGCTCTGCAGAAGCACGTGGACTTTGGAGCAGGAGATATGATGGCCATAAAGGGAAGAATATGTATTTTTTTAACTGTTATGGAAGTAAAACAAAGCAGAGCAGTTTGCTGTNGTGTGTATTTTTTTAACTGCCTTTTAACTGTTATGGCAGTTAAACAAAGCAGAGCAGTTTGCTGTGGATCTGCATCCTATACTTATAAACTTCTTCCTCCTTGTACCGCTGGCTACACTGATGTTTTATTTTCTTGGTTTTAGAGTTATATGAAGTGGAAAGAAAATATTCTTCCCTCTGAAAGAAAGCAGAAGAGTCTGCACACTGAACAGCCCTTCAGTTGGTAGTTTCCTCATTTTTTTTTGGGTAACCCTTATTTTTCCCTTGCTGTTGGAAGTGTGTGGCAGAACTCACATCGTTGCAGCCTTGAGGGATGCTCCATCTATAAGGCTTCACACTGGACATCTTCCCCTCTCTGAAACCCTTTTTGGAGCCCTGTGATGCTCGTAGGAAGGTGATACCCATCCTAGAAAAATGGCTAGCTGGCACTTCTTAATGTGTGGGGTTTCTGGATTTGTCTCAGGTACATTTAAAGCTGTATTGATTTTGGTGTGCTTTGAACCTGACCTTTTTCTTCTTGTTAGTGTGATGTAGCCATCTGTGGTAAGCTTAAGTATTACAGATGAACTGAAATCCATCAGTTGCTCAGAGTGCAATTAAATGCTTCCTACTTCTAGGCACGTCAGAGATTTGAGATTGTGAGGCTGGTTTCCCTTGTTCATTCTGGAATGAATGCATTTTTACTTATCACAAGTAAGTATTATATGTCATTGCTCTATACAACTTATGCATCTTCTACCTTGAAGTGATGCTTTTGGCTGTAAAAAAGAAAAAGTGATCACTTCACTGAGGAGGCATCTTTCTGAATGGGGAACACAAAGGATGGTGGTGGCCCTGCGATGGTGAGGCTGTACTCCAGCAAGTCCCCCTCCTGAGCTAAGTGTGGGTGCCACTTCACTGTATGTTGCCTAAACTCACCCTGAGCACACGGACCTCGAAAGCGGCTGGAAATCGCTTTCCATGGAAATCACTGAGTGTCAGCAGTGATTTCCTAGAGGAAAGCAGCATCAGCTGTAACTAGAGATTTCAGGGGAGGCCTTCTGTGCCATAAAGGGCTTTAAGGTCATTGATTTAGAAATGTTTGTGTCCTGCAGAGAAGGAAACCTTCAGCAGCCTTCTGTATCACCTGTGAAGAGTTTAAAGGAGGAGAGTTACAGGGTGGGTTTGCAATAGACCATGGCAGCAGTGCTCTGAATTTGCTTTGTACTGGCTGATGTGGAGCTGCAGTGGGAACCTCAGCTATGGGGGACATCTCCACCTTCCATATGTTTTTGTGATCCATATCACCTCCTGGATGGATGGCTCCATCCTCACCTGGGTTACACCCTGGTTGGTACTCTCTAGTGTATGCTCACACTTTGAGCACATGAACCAGCTTAAGGAAGCACCCTGGTCAGCTGCTGCACTTTCAGGCCAGAAGCCCCCAAACCTGGTGCTTGTGATAGAAAGGAGATGATTTCTCTGATGAAGATGCACTTCAGTATGGGTAGGCTCCTGTGTGTATGGCTTTCTGCAAATGTTCTACTTTGGGAATGATTTTCTCAGAAATATGGAGCATAATTTCCTTCTTGCACATCTGTCTGGAATCCACAGGTGACAAAGGGAAGTCCAAAAATAGTTGTTGCTGGGTGTTTGGAGTTACAGTCACAAGTCATTGAATGTGACTCATTTTAGGCTCCAACCAGTCCAGCTTATGGTATAGAATCACCTTTAATATCTTCTAAACTGAAGTTTATTTTGATGTAGCATCTCCCTTGTTTCCTAAGAGCTCCAAAGCTAGTTCTTGGATATTCGTGTTGTGTGAACATATGTTATGCAAAGAACTTGTCACTGGAAAACCCCTTGTATATTGATTTTTATGTGAGCATCCAGACTGGGACAAATTAGTTTTCTTTCATGGATTTGAGTTGCAGGGGAAAAAAAATAAAGATGTCAACATCTGCAGCTAACTTCTGTGTATTGCTATCCAAGGCCTTTGCATCCTTGCTCTGTGCTATGAGCTTTGCTCTTTGGCTGGACCAGGGCTCCTTGGTGTGACCTCTGTGACCATGGCTCCACTGTGGCTTCACTTCTCTGTGGCCCCAAGTAATGTCTCTACTGGAGTGTGTGACCTCTGTGAGCCCCACTCCCAGGGGGAGCTGCCAGCAAATAGGTTTATAGAAAGATAGTGGCAGGAGCCTTGGCAGCTGATAACAGAGCAGCTGTATTTGTTGTTTCTAACTGGCAAAACACAAAGCAGAATTCATTTAAGCTACTCTACAGGTTACTGCAACTTTTAAAGTGAGGGAGACTATCTAAATTTATTGCTACCAGCATACTAGGTGATTTGTTAGTATGAAATTTTGGCTGACCCTGTTAATTTTACTTGGAGAACAGCATAGCAGAAGTGTAAGGAACAATATGTCATGTCAGGTTGCCCATTAGTCATCACAGAGGCTCTGTGCTTGTCCATTGCTGGTTGTTGCTGGTGATGGTGAGAAAAAACTCTGAAACTGAGTGGTCTAAGACCCACTTTGCAGGTTGAACAGTGTCCACCAGCCCATCTGCACTCTGCTTTTCAGTTGGTGGAATGGAAACTGCTCCATTTAGGTTTCAGCATCCTTAGGAGCAAAGCCTGACTTTGGCAGGAGATGCTGTCCACCCCTGAGTCCCCATGGGATGATTTCCTTTGTCACTGGTGACAACAGTGTCACCAAAGCTCTTCTTTCATGCACAGGTCTACTTGCAAGCTTCCTAAAGCTCAAATGTGCTAAGCATGTTCATATGCTGCTTAACTCATGTGATTTTTGCTGTCCATGTGTTAGCTTTTTAGGGTTGTTTCATTAGCCTGGCTGTGTTCTCAGTAGAGATGAGACAGGCTTGGTGTTTCTCATTTTAGCCGAATAATCAATGACCAGGCAGCAGTTTTATATTTCATTCCCTCCTTCCTTAGCTGTTGGATGGCCCTTGGCACTGGAGGAATTAAGATTATGTGAGCATTGTGCCACTGAGGAGATACAAGAGAGATGGCAGCTACTGAGGATATGTGTCAAGAACTAGAAACTCCTTCTTGATAGGAGTGCCTTCACTGCTCACTTTGCAACACGCTTGCCAGAGCACTTGTTCAGGTGACTTAACTTTGGAGAGCTTTGGGTTCTTTGGTCTTAATTTTGAGCCATTAAGTGTCATGGTTTCAAGCAGTTCTCTCCAAACCTGAGAGCTGAAAACTTTAGTTGTGATAGCTTGCTGCTGAAATTTCCTTGGTCCAGCATGAGTCTGGACAGTGATGATTCAGAAGGAAAGAAAATTCACTCCACTTGACACATTCCCCATCAGTACTGCACCAATTCTGGTTTGGTTTGGTATTTTTTAAATTATTTTTTAAACTTTGCTCTGATGTTTTGCCCATCCTAAGGCACATAATGGACTTTGTCCTTATCAGTATCCCCATATAGCAACAGGGAAAAGGTGTATTGCCTGTTCTTTTCCTTCCTTCTGCTGCTTTAGGCTGTGTGATAATATTAGACCAGAAAGGAACTTTATCCCAGCTCCCCTCCTGAAATCTTCAGGCTAACTGAAAAAAAGAGTTGTTAGAAAACACCTTGTAGCATCCTCACTGCTTTTGATATTGTGGTCGAATGAGGATGAGTCTGTGCTGTCAAAATTAAGGGATGGTGTGAAAAGCCTGGCAAACAGTCCAGGGTGACAGGAGTATAAACTTCCCCAATGTCAGAGCTGCCAGTGACTCTCCTTTGGCTTCGGTTTCCTCCTCTGTGACTTTGTGAATACATTTGGCAGCAGCTGGAGTTCGAGTTGCAGCCACAGAAAGTAAAACTCAATGTCATCTAAGATGTGCTCTGGAAAGAGGATCCAAGCCTGCTGTACTTAATGGAGTGAGATAGTTTGAGGATTATTTCTTACTAAATGCAAGTGATAACTTCTCTGGACTGCACTGAAGAGTGTGCAAGCAGGTTCTGCAGCACTTTCACATTCTACTTAACCTTATAAATGCAGTTTTTTCCAATGAGTTGGCAGCAGGATGCCAGGGAATATTTCCCCCCAGCCTCTGAAGGCACAGGAACATGCTGTGAACAGGAGAGGGCACTGGCACTCCAGAGCTGGGCTGGGCTCAGCACCCTGAGGGGGCTGAAGGGCTGAGTTACTGCAGCTCAGCGCTCACCCTCCTCCTTCTATGCTCGGAATACACCCAGAGCCTGGGAAAAGAGCGAATGAGCTGGTTATTGTCTGTGGCTGTCTGGAGAGAGGGAAATCAAACTGTATTGCTGTGCATACGATTGCACCAGGGGGACCCTGCCCCTTGCTCTTTACCAGAAGCAAGTTCATCTGCTGGGTGAATGCTCTTGTGTTTCTCAAAACCCTCTGGTTTTATTGTATTTCTTTATGTTTTTACCTACATTAGGTATTCAATACACAAGCTAAGGTGAGATTCACATTGTCCAAGGGAGACCCAGCTCATCGCAGTCTCTCCTGCAGGGGTGAGTGTGCAGCCTTTCACCCTGAGAAAGGCTGTGCTGCCTTTCCTTCATCCCTCACCTCTCTGATGGTGATGCTGGTGAAGCCCTCCC